>JAOTOK010085623.1:0-15525 GCA_025770025.1 Virgularia gustaviana | reverse complement strand
ATCAGCATTATTGCATTAATTATGGTAAAATATAGTCGATGGTGTTATCGTAGCCTGAGTGTCCGGCACTATTTCCTCCTCGGAAGTAGTTTGAGGCGCCTAACCCTCACGCCTCAAACTACTCCCGGGACCCGAGAAGGAAATAGGGCCTGTTACTCGATCATGACTAAAAGTACACAAGAGTACGTACGAGTAACACACGAGTAACATATACGAGTACATTTTCACCAATTTCGCTGTAATTGTTATTTTTCAAGTAATCTCTCGAAGAAAAATGTTGAATACACGGAATATACTTTAAAATTTCGGTATTAGGCAACTCCATATTATCCGCCTTCTGAAAAGTACGGCAGGTTCTAGAAGTCATGACGCTCTTTGGCTGCTCCACCTTATCTAGCCAATAAATGAGGGTAAAATAAGGAGACGCTGCACCGTCCTGGTGAACTTCTGTATTTGTCTTTATTCTGTGATGAGCTATTAAAAATCTTGTTACCAACTGGTTTACGGCAAACCCCAAACGCCCATGCATTTCATGCACGTATCACACTCTTGGTGCCCGCCGAACCAAACCTAATTCTCGGTAGCCTTCTAGTAAAGCTATACCCTCATTGCCGTGTCTGTCGTTACTTCAGATAGAAGTGTCAATGGAAGTGGAGAGTCCAAGATTTGCGCCTTACTAGATTAACAACCCGGATAAAACTATTTAGTACATAGCTAGTATACAGGGTGCAATCGAGATAGACAACGAAGTATGTACCGCAAGTGATCTGGTTTTAGCACATAGTCAATAGAGTAGATGGTTTGGAAACTGCATGAAAACCCAATAGAACTGATTATCTATGTTGCCGCAAGCGCTGTGCACCTTCGTCGTCACGTGTCTATTGTATTTAGCTGCGGTCAAGCCAATGACAACCTTGAACGTGTCTATAGAGCTTTTTCACGTGACGTCATGGCCGCCATGTTGGTGTCCCACTTCAAAGTTCCGACACGCTTTTGGCCGCCATGTTGGTGTCCACTTCAAAAGTTCCGACGCTCAATAGAGCAAATAATGAAATGCAAATTGATTTGTGAAAACGCTCTATTGTTTAATCTTACTGGCGAGTGACCAAGGTCGGTTACTCCCTATTGCATGTTGCTTGCGTAAATCCACAATGGGCACGTGACGATGAAGGTGCACAAACTTGCATAAAGGTGAACAATAACATAGATAATGAGTTCTATTCGATGGCTGTGAAGCTTCCAGACCATCTACTCTATTAGCTATGGTTTTAACAATCAGCTTTTAGCTTTTTTGCTTGCGGCCTTTTGCTAGGTAAGATAACTAACCGTAATTTTACTACCGAGTGCTTCTAAGAAAGTAACGAGCTTAATCGTTGTAGCATGAAACATACACAGCTACGCCGTTGAATTTTAACAATTTGTGTAATTTTAACAATTTTATAGAAAATATTGACATAGATTTTGAATATAGTTTGTGATTTTTCATGCATTAAATACTTTAATTATAAATTGCCCAGCCTGCAGTGCCAATTTTCTAATGGTTTCGTGTAACATTCAATATTATTGAGGCCATGCATGCAGTGAGTAAGACATTACCTTCTCAAACTCATTAATAATTCATGAAGCAAAGACAAAAGAAATACATATTTAATGCCGTATTTAGAAATTTAGTTCAAGAACACCAGGCAAATTCAAGTTAAGCATTCTTGAACTAAATGTCAAAATACGGATAAGCTGGTTAAAAAAATTCGGCTGCGCCTCGTATTTTCAGCCAGCTTGTCCGTATTTAGAAATTTAGTTCAAGAACGCTTACTCGTGTTGGAAATAGTACATAATAATGCAGGCAGAGATGTCAAGACAGAATGTCAAGCCCGGTTAGTCCGCTGTTGAAATATTGCAGCACTCTTTTTTAACGTTGTTATAGCCATAACAGTACACTGGAATTTTACTAATTGAGTGTAACATGAAATCCTCCATTTGTGACCGCCATTTGTTGATCTGGAGTCAGGTTCAGTTTAACAACGTACATATACGTTGCCATCAAATAAAGAATTCTTTCTAGTGATATGGATGGTGTGTTAATATGTGTTTGTGATGGTTTTATCAGGCCCTACACCTTGATGCGCCTATCTAACCGCGTTAAGTGGCTCTCCATGGTATTTTTTCGTTGAATTTCTGGTTACAGTCATAACATTTCTTTTCCATGAAATCATGCACGGGAACAAACTGGAAATGTCCCCACTAGGCGAACAACAACTGATAATCAAATATGGCCAATAAGAAGCACAACATGATCGGCCGGAGTTTAGTTTACGGTCAAATATAAAAAAATAGTTAACACATAAAAAGAAAAGTGGTAAGTACAAGCAGTCAATGAAGTTCAAAGGACGATTTAAACAAATTTATGGTAGACGGCAAATGGAAACTGACATACATTTGCTATTTTTACCGTTGTTATACTTTAAAACAAAATAGCATGCATGATTCTAAAGAACACAATCTTATCCAGTGGAAATTACTGCAGTTACAATCTTACCCTGCCTCTGATAAGTCTGATTGCTAACCGTTCATGCAGTTGAAGATTGTTAACACTTTACACCTGAATAAGCTGAAGAGTTATGGGACATGCACCAAATTTAAATACTTGTCCGATATTGTTCTGTGAACTGATTGATATTTCAAGAAGCTTATGCCATTCCACCATGATTATGAAGTATACTTCAGTGCTTCCTATCATCACCTTCCTACATATATGAATGTGTACCACTCGTACCGTGTGGGTATTTTATGTACTGCACTCTACAAGGCAACGACCACAGTAAATAGTTGCATAATACCTTGAGGTTGTGTCATGACATTCACATTGAGAGAAGGGTTACACACAGTATGGCCTAAAACCAAGTGATGGAATGTGCCTGCAGTAGTATAAAAACCATAATGTGCTTAAAATGCTATTCAGCCTGAATGAATCAGTCAACATTTTTTTTCTATGTCCCATGATTTTACTTGCATGGCGAGACCACCTGCAGGCAATCGTTGGTGTATTATTTTACCACAGCCATCTTGATCAAATGGCCTATTTAATACTTACTCGGCATCTCTACCATTACAGTTTAGACAATACACAAGGATAATTTTGACAAAAACGTTTTGTCAAAAACAGTTAAACAAGAAAATTATCAATGTCAAATATCTGTGCTTAATAAATTTAGAAGGTTTTTTTCATTTTTCCGTTGGTTTATTAGTTGTCTTTAATTTAAATGTTTAATTCAGAAATTGTAAGGACAACCACAAAAAATTATTTGGGATGTCCGTTGTTTTGTATTAGTTTATTTCTATATAAAACTTTAAAAACCTTTATAATAAAAAAAGCCCAACAAACATAAAGTCATAAATATATGAAATCATATTGCCATCTTGAACTAGTTGCTAAAATTTGTAATGTCATATGTCAGGGAGACACGTATAGAGCGTTTTCACGTGACGTCATGGCCGCCATGTTGGTGTCCCACTTCAAAGTTCCGACACAGTTATGGCCGCCATGTTGGTGTCCACTTCAAAAGTTCCGATGCTCGATAGAGCAAATAATGAAATGCAAATTGATTTGTGAAAACGCTCTATAGTGTATATCTTCTACAATGTGTAGAGTAAAAACGGAGACAATGTCAGATTTATTTTTAAATGTCAGATGAGTGTTTCTAGTCATAAACATTGAGAGCGAACACAAGTACACATGCATGGTGTGTCTATTTGTAATTAATTTATCGTCATTAATTTGTGACGAAAACCTTTCATGAGTCATGCCTCAAATGGGCAGTTTTCATAACCCACCGAAATACGGGGGAATTGGTTGTACAGTAGATACTTTATGACTGGTCCATTGGCTACCAGAATTTATTTCAGAAAAAGCTTCAAAAATTCAAAGCTTCAAAGATTTGTAAACTAGCAGAATCAATGTGCAAAAGCTGATGTAACCCTTCAGCTAGTATATGCGTGTCGTAAACAGGTTAATAATTTTTTTTGGCCAGTGGAAAGCCACGACGATGCCTTCTCGTCAAAGGCCGGCCGCCGGCGACCAGTTGTCGTCCCGACCCGCGCCCGACTGGAGCATTAGAGTTAGGGTCAAAAATGTTAAAGACTCTTTTACTTAACATCCAATCTACAAAGAAACAGTTCTCCAGGTTAGTAACTACTTGAAACATAGCTTTAATGATATAAAGCATTTTTAATCCAAAAGCACTGCAAACATTTCCATACGCAACTTTGACGACCAAATTTTCGCAAACTGGCAAAGGCGTCCGTCACCGTGTAGGAATTTAGAAAGGCGCTTTGAGTTTGACTTTTTGAACAAGATTATTTGATTATTTTAGTACTGTATATATCATCTTTTAAATATTTTGTAAGGTTGTAAAAGTTACCAATCGAATTGTAGCTGGTGGTTTTGTATACAAGCGGAATAGACCTTGTAAATTGGGTATTTAATCCCGCGTAAAAAAGTCAATAATTTGTCCGCCATCTTGTGTCGTGGGAGGAGGAGGCGTTGACAGACATACGACGTTTACGTTACCGTTAATGAAAAAAAAAATTCGAGAAGGCCAAAGTAAAACGTAAGGGGAGAAAGTACTTTCTTAAAATCGCAATGTTTGTTCAACAACTTTGCTTTGGGTATGTAAGAAAATACAACATTGCAAAGTTTGTATATTTTGTATATATTTTGCCTATGGCTATAATTAGACAGCCTACCAGAGAAGTATGCCTATGAAGTTTCCATTGGACTAGGACAAAATCTGCAATGGAAATGGAATTTCCACACAAAATACCAACAATTTCTGTTTTCCAGGGGCTAGTATGCAATAAATACCAAAGATGTACCATTTCTATATTCTAGGCCTCTTCTAATATATGCCTGGAATTTCCAGGGGTAGGTTAAATTTTGGCGATAGAAAGATGGAATTTTCCTAGGGGATGGAAGCAGGGCTGTCGCTAGGGGGCGGGGCAAGTGGGGCATGACGCTCCCTGAAACAATCTTGTTGAAAAAAACGGACTCCCCCCCTGTTGCAAAGCCTTTGGGATGGCCTTGGATGGTAGGTCTAAAAATTCCACAGCATCATCTATGAAAATTAATTGGAAATCCCAAAGGGTTGGCCAAAACATGTCACAAAATCTGCAGAAATAGCAGGGTTTCACTGCTGACGTGAGCAAAACACTTGGTGGTCAATTAGACGAGTCACGTCAGAAATTTACTTCGCGTCAGCCAATGAACTTTCGTCTTTGCTGATGTGACTGTTCTAATTGACCACCAAGTGTTTTGCCCACGCCAGCAGTGAAACCCTGCTATTTCGTGGGAAAATTACAAAATTATGCATGTCAATAGGGTGGTTGGCAGTGGTAGTGAAATGTGATCATCGATTGCCCCTTTCTTAGGTCCACATGTAAATACTTCATAGTTGGGATTGTCTGACTTGAATAATTTATGTAAATGACCCTTTAATTAATGTTGAAGTATGTTAGGCAACTGCAACAACCCAACCATTTTACTTGCAAATGAAGAGTTAAACAGCAGAAAAATCAAAATCTTTATTACAAAATTCAAATGTCTCCTGTTTTATAAAGTGTTTTTGAACGAGTATCAAGTTTGAACTAAGCTTTGATTTGGAATATGTAATATATATTACCAAGTAACAGTAAACAGCTAACAAGAACAAATGTAATATTGTATTTGATACAAAATAATTGATTGAATCAATTTAACTTCGATGCATAAAAGTTTAAAAATTATTTACACTTAATTAGTTAATTATATATCAGTCTAAGAACAATTATGGTTATAAATTGAATGTAAAAATTAGGTATTAAATAATTTTGGATTGCGGGATTTCTATGTGTGTGTGTGTGTGTGTGTGTAGTAAAAGTGTAAAAATCAGGCTAGTCTATAGTCTTTTGGCTATTGACTGTTCAGTATTAAGTGGCCAAAGACTAAATGAATAATGATTGCACCATGGCAGTGCCAGAGAATAATGATCTGTACAGTTATGTATATACATTAGAACATTTTGTAAATTTTGTTCTGTGCATGTTCCTTTCATTATGCATGGTCTGGTGCTTTATCTACATGAATCACTGACTGAATAAGTACAGTGCCTTAATTGAGATCAATCTGTAAAGCAGTTCCCAAAGAATATGTTCAAAACCATAACTTCACGTATGACTGAGAATAGTCAATATTTCCATAGTCTATGATATTTCACTGTACCTATTAATTTTCCCTTTGTTATAATGCAATTTAATATTGACCTTGACTTTAAAATGGTTATAAAAAGCCCGCCAACAAGAATGGCATTATGTAAATCCTAAAAGACTACAAGTATATCTGTACCTGCATAAAAATTCCTCTACATATCAGTTGTTGTGCTACCATTTCATATGCATCTTGTGCTGTAGATTATATTGTGATTTGTACGTCAGTGTGATTACTTGTCCAAATTATATTACTGTACACTATGCTAATTGTTTTCTTCTATACTGGACAACTGGTAGTTCGAGAGATTATCCTCATTCAGGCTATGTTTATACAGATAAGCATCTATACTGGGGCTCCGGCATTCTTCATTATACCATCCTTGTAGTCCTTTGTACTTTGCAGTTTCTCACGTATGTTGTCAAGGTGTGTTGTGAGTGCTGAATGGTCAGATTGCATCAACATGAGTGAATCATGGAGTTTATACATGCGACTTGGGAAAATGCTAAACAATGCAACAGTCACCACTCCTGTGCTCAGAGCAAACTTAGGGAACCCAATTGAACCTTCATCAAATTTTTTATACAGATACCAGGTTGCCAAAGCACAGCCGGTTAATCGAGTGAGCCGAGAGAACCATTTAATGGTCTGCATTTTGCTCTCAAGTTTCATTGTTGTTTCATTAATGCCCACAAGGTGTCTCTTGCATGCACTTATAGCAACATCAGCTTCACGAACGACATTGTCAAATTGCAGCCCTTTACGATGGTCAATATTATTATCGTTAATAATAGCCTTTAGTAGATCACCAGCCTCCTCAACCTTTTGGAGAATGCTCATTTTCTGCTCTTCAATGTACTTTTGACTTTCTGAAATGAAACGTTGTTCAGCAGCAAATGCTTCTTCTCTAATATCCAGAAAGTCGTTTGCAAAATCCAACAAAGCAAAGAAGCTTGCTTGACCACCAAGATCTAGAAAACAATTTGAATACAATTTTATTGGCATCACATATTTTCTGATTTTATGTATGCTGCTGTTTGTTGTATGGCTTTCTATGATTTCATTTTTATGTGCATGGTTATGGTACAAGGTTTCAGGTCGTACCTAGAATGATAATTGGGGGGGGAGGTCATGTCATTACATGATAGCTTACACTATACCAGACCATACAACATACATGAAATAGTAAATAATAGTACAAATAGTAAAGGGTTTATGTAAGAACTACAGTATGTTTTGGAGTATGGGATAGCATAGTATGGTGTATATGGTTCATATTATAGTGTATGGTACCACAGTTTTTGAAAGAGATGGTTTGGAAACTCGTTTAAAATTCAATAGAACTCATTATCGATGTTATTATCCAGCTTTAGGCATGTTTCAGGTCCTTCCTCGTCACATGTGTATTGTATTTTTACCCAAACAACCAATCAAAATTATTTGACCTGATCATTCACCCGTTAAGACTAAACAAAGGTAATTTTAAGCGCTTTTATTGGTCAATCTTTAAAAATACAATAGGCATGTGACAAGGAAGGGACCGTTGGTTTGCATAAACATACCTCAACATAGATAATGAGTCCATTGTATTTTAATCAAGCTTTCAAACCATGTACTTCAACAACTGTGATGGTATGATAAAGTATTGTCTTGTTTGATTAACATGTACATGTATATCATGATGTAGCCCTTGCCACTCCAGGCATGCATGTTTGTGTACTGTAGTGTGTGTAATGTTGGATGGCTTATTGTTTTGCCACAGGTATAACAGCTAAATACAGAAACCTAGCAGTTTGCACCTAGCCATGTGCCAAGTACCAAAAGTTTTAGGGAAAAAGCTGATTTTGTGACAGGTTAGTGTAAGCTATATATTCATTTTACAGGAGTCAGGTGTCACATTGTGAATTTGACACAACAATCTGGTATAGTGTCTAGCACTTGCTATACGTGCATATTTCTGCAAAATCAGTAATACCTCATAACAATGTAGTTCATATTGGAAATGTTTATTTATTTTAATTGTTTATAACTTCGAATTTCCAAATTAAGTAGCACCTCATGTAGTTCTTACAAAATACTTATTTAAATATAATAATTGTTTATAATTGCGTATTTCAGAAATAAGTAACTACCGGCACAATGCTGTATATTTGCTTATAATTAAATGCATTTTCATTCTTCATTAATTGCATTCAAAGTGAGCAGCTTCGAGTTTGTCGATCCCTCGCTTGCTTGTTCGCAATCACATGATATTACGTATACGATTGGGCATGTTTTTCAGCAGCTCGACGGATTTGTGTCGCATTTGGCTTTCTGGGAAATAATATTCCCTAAGCGTTCACATGCAATTTGCGAGAAATTCCATGGGGGAACTCCACTCTTGTATCGTTGTACTTGTATAGATATGATCATGATGAATTATTATAATAGAGCATTGGATTGAAATGATGGCTCATTGATACGTACTTTCTCTTTAAAATAAGTATACAGGACAAAGCTAGTTTCCCTACTAGTAATTTGTAATTTGGCAGTGCGTAGACTGCTACTGTCCGAAAACTGGGCAACCGTGTCACTTACCGGTTAGGTTAAAAAATCCTCGTAACACAGTCTCTTGTTTCTGCATCACATCTTTCGCCGAGCGTTCAACATATTCAAGCACAGTCTCCACAGTATCTTTAATAGACCTTAGTTTAGCTAGTATGGTATTCCGTAGCGATGCGGATATTTCTCCTTCCTGTACCTGATCACCTTGCGCTTTGAGTACCTCTGCTATAGCTCTTGTATGTGCAGATTCCTGTTCTACTCTATCACCAAGCGTTTGTAAGAACATTCGACCGCCCTCTATAATAGCTTGTCGATTTGCGATGGCTGTGTAGCCATAAGTAAAGTCCTGGTCGCTCAATCGCATCAAATCGCGCGGACGTTCAACTTCGCGTTGCGAAGCCATGATATTTTACCAACGCTTATCACACTTCTGAGAAGACCGAGTGACCGACGATCTATTAAATACATATATACGTATAGGTGACGTACGCGGAACACCATATAACACGTGATCTAGTTCGGGGAATTACCCCTCGTTTGTGGGTAATACCCTTTTAACACGCGTTAATTATTTTTGTCTTAGATGAAAGAACTCTTAAAATAGTGTGGATTTTTATTGTTCACATTCGCGATTTTTTGCATGAGTCCGTATTTTACTCATTTACATATTATTACGTAATTATCGAACAAAATAAGCCGACGTTTGACTTTTCGGTACATAACCTACACCCTACAGCATTGCTCGAAAGTTCAAGTGCTTCAGTTACGGAAGTAACTACGAAAATAGGCCAGATTTTCCATATGCTTAAAGGGGGTTACAGTCGCTTCTGTGCATCGACTCTGCTCATAACAACCGATGTAAACATTGTATAAATTTTGCTTTTTTGAAGCTTTCTTGAAATAAATCCTGTTATATAGTATCATTTTAGGGCATCTCAAACCGAATCAGTGAATATTGACTTCGTAGACGATATTCTACAATTTAGAAGTTCAAAATATAAACAAAGCGTTTGTTTACGTTACGCCGCTGTAACCCCCTTTAATAAGAAAAACATATGATGAGCAAAACTCTTGATCATGGTGTTTCTTTTTTAGCAGGAAAACGTGTTACCACCAATTCCTTTATAAAGCTAGCTATAAAAATGTTGAAATGTAAATAAAGCTGTTGTTTACATAGGGACTTGACACGGCAACTTAAGTAATAATTATATTACCATAATATTTTGTTTTAAATTTTATTATCATTTACATATTGTATCAGCTACGTAATTATCGAACAAAATAACATAACATAAACAACACTCTACAGAAATGCACAAAATTTCAAGTGCTTCAGATAAAAAACTATCAAAATAGGCCAGATATTCAAACATGTATAAAATGAGAAAAACATATAATTACCATGCAAAATTTGTCATAATGTCTTTAATCAGTATACAAAAATAGTTTTCATTTCATCTTTAAACCAGTACAGTTTGATCTGCGTATTAACACAATGAAAGCCTCGTGTTTAAAATTCAAGGAATTTAGCTTAGTATTATATTCTTGAAAAACCATACGGAACTCTTGACCATGATGTTTCATTTTTAGTAGGAAAACGTTTTACCACCAATTCCTTTATAAAGCTAGCTATAGAAATGCCAGTGAAATGTAAATAAGGCTGTTTACAACCTCAATGATCAAAATGAGTTGACCCAGAAACTAAAAAATTCCTCCATTGACATTGTCTAATTTTTTGAAAGCTTCTGACATCTGTGATAGTATACCTGTGCTACTGAAATTTACAATGGTTCTTGTAAATTATTCTAGTTGGTAAGTTTTATAGCCAATTTAAAGCAGCAAATGATGTGAATATTGAATCACAATAAACAATGCAGCGTTAGTTACAATCATAGCAAAAACAACAGCGCGCAAGGCACGGCGGTTGACACACAGTCGTTAAATGATTGAAGATGCGGTCGTGAGGTGAACAATAAGCGAGCATTCAAATGACCTGTTCCGCGTCGGTATGTTTTCAGAGGTCAATTTTGCGCTTTTTTATTTTGCCGAATGGGTTAGTCAGGCTGAAGGAGTTATTATTATTATTAATCATCTTTATACAGGTTTACTTACTCAGCTATTTACAAAAATGCTGTTGTCCTGCAAGGACCTGTACCTATCTACTATATATTTAAACTACTATCCTAAATTCTAAATTTTAAAAAAAAAAAAAGTTTAAAGACGTTAAGACACATCATATGTGGCAAGGAAATCCGGGCTTTCCCAAAAAATATATTTTTAGAGTTGACTTGATCATCAGATGCATTATAAGATATTTTGGGGTGCTTATAACATGCCTGATCTTGTTCGTAGCAAGAACAATGTCAACAGAAGCTATGATTTGTGCTTGCATCATCAGAATTGAGACAATATGTCTCACAATGGGTGCGTATCATTAGGGACAATTAAGATACACAACGCGTACGGCGATGACGGGGCCTTCTAAACAAAAGAACTGTTGGTATAAAACAAAAGAATAATTAATTAATCCTGTTCACGTTGCAATGGTCCTGCATATATATAACGCCACTGACAGGATTTTACGCTTTCTGAATCCGGTCGGTTCATGCGGCATGTTAATACTTTGGTCTTGAAATCAATTTAGTACTTCACAGCTATCCTATAACACTGACATACCACGAAACACCTTGTGATATGACACGTTCATAGTTAGTCAGCTATTCCTTCATCTAAATGCAATAATTTATATTGCGTTATCTGCAGTTCCTCCGTCGTCGTGAGTCTTAAATTCCCCATTGTTAATGATAGCATGTGACTGACTTCAAAAAAAAAATCCTCCAGGAAATATTTTTATCCTATGAGGTCATAGGTATGCGCAGTTTGCATTCTGAGATCGCCGTTAAGTTTCTTCCATCGCGTAGTCTCAAAAAACTCCACGAAATGAACATACTTTTGTTAATGAGTAATTTAAAGCCCAATTAGCTCCCCCCTGGCAAATGATCGTATTTTGTAACAATCGCTTTATTATGCTGTGAACGTACCTGATCAGACTTTAACTTGGCTTATTCCTTCCGTCTACAGTCAGGCGTATACGTTGAAGAGGTTATAGTTACGAAGTTTCGAAGGAGTTCGCTTTTGTATGATGTTTTGTAGAGCTTAAACGTTAACACAACGTCATGGCAACGGGATACGGATTTCTTCAAGCAACGTATTTTTAGAGTTCATATGATCGTCATGCAGATGGCCATTAAATATTTTGGGCTGCGCGAACATGCCTGATCTTGTTCGTACGTTGCAAGAACAATGACAACAGACGCTAGGAGCCTAGGATTTGTGCTTGCATCATCAGAATGGAGACAATGTCTCAATTAAGATACACAACGCGTACGGCGATGACGGGGCCTTCTTAACAAAAGAACTGTTGGTATAAAACAAAAGAATAAGTAATTATCCCGAGAGGGCTGTTCACGTTGCAAAGGTCCTGCATGCATACAACGCTACTGAGAGGATTTTACGTTTTCTGAATGCGGGCAAATACTTTGGTTTTGAAATCAATTTAGTACTTCACCGGTATCGTATATGACACTGACATAGCTCTCATTTTGGGCTGTGCGAACATGCCTGATCTTGTTCGTACGTAGCAAGAACAATGACTATATATACAGTAGGATTTTCCTTGCGTCAACATAATTGAGATAATAATGACTCACAATGGCGCGTACCTCATGCGCCCTGATGTATTATTTTTAATGATAGCAGGTAACTGACTTGAAATACGGACTTTCCCTAAAGAATATATTTTTAGAGTTTATATGATCGTCAGATGCGCCATAAGATATTTTGGAGGGCACGAACATGCCTTATCTTGTTCGTAGCAAGAACAATGTCCACAGAAGCTTGGATTTTGTTTGCCTCATCAATCATAATTGAGACAATATCTCTCAATAGGCGCGAACCCCGTGCGTCCTGAACTATCATTGTAGCATGTCACGCAATAGGCAACGCAACAAAGTTTTCATTTTGTATTATTCAACCCATTGTCGGCCAAGCCTTCCCCGTTTACGAGTAAAATCATCTGGCGTTGGCAGAGAAAAATACTGAAGACCTGTGGCTTTGACAGCAACCATGCGCGATCTTTGGAATATGCAAATTTCATGTGCAAAACTAATCACGACGTGACAGATGTTTTATTTCAATGCCTAATATCTCAAGAACAAGAAGACTTGATAAAACTGCCAGTCGATTATACTATCATTTCACAAGTTCTTTTAAATGAAATAAAATTCTGAATAACGAAAATTTCGTTGCATAGGCATTAGCCTAACCATAGTCAATAGGAATGGTCTGGAATCTTCATAATTATCCAATGGAACTCATTATCTATGTTGAGTTAGGTTTATGCAACCGGTTTATGTGTACCTTCTCATCTACGTGTCTTTTTTTAGCCACGGTCAGCCAATGACGATGTCGAACATGTATATTGTTCAATCTCACGGGTGAGTGACCAAGTTGTTTGCGTATACAATGGGGCCGGGCACGTGATGACGAAGGTGCACAAACTTGCTGAACCTGAACAATAACATAGATAATGAGTTCTATTGAATTGCTGTGAAGCTTTTAGGTCATCTACTCTATTGTCTAAGGCCCAGTGAACTCAAAAAGAACTGGAACGATACCTCCAAAGCGAGAAATGAAGCCAACTTTGGATGCCTTTTCCAGTCCCCCGCAAGAAACAGTTAGCTCGCGGTCAAGTCCTAGCGAGCATAATTCAAAACAAAGCAACACAAATATCTTTAATTGAGCCAGCACACTATTCAGGACCTACGGGACAGGCGCGCGCGTGCTTGGAGATTGAGCACTTTTGTTGAATTGAAATCTCGATTTGTGTCATTCTGTCGGTCGGTCGGTAGGGTTTACAATCCTTTCCGGTACCCAGCGGGTTTTTCGTGCCCGAATTCAGGTCTCGCCACGTTGTCGTCACTTTCCGTTTCCGGTCGCGCAAAGGTTGATGCACATGCAGAGGGAGCGCTAATGGTGAGGGTCTCAGATGGTTGGGGTCTCCTTGTGTATTAGGGGTCTCTCTGTGTAATGCCTGGTAATGGCAAGTATAATAGGGCTGAAGAGTGAAGGCCCGCCATCTTGATTTCAGACTTCAGTTTTATAGTAACTTTTTGGGAGGGGGGCACAATCACATTGTTTGCCTACTGGAGTAAACGTCCATGTACAGGTACAAAGCACATACCATTGTAGCTAAGCTAGATGTCTATATTCTACCACTCGCCAGCACTCCCCTTGTGAAAATAACTCCTTGTTTTATATAACTTTCAATAAGCAACTGCTCATTAAAAAAATACTTTTTTACATTTTTCATTCTCGAATGCTCGAGCGTAATGGCGTGTAATTTTCGTGGACTGCCATCCAAAGACTGCGTGACTGCTTGGCTTCAACTTATCTTACGGCATTCACAATAATGGAGGTATCGTTCCAGTTCTTTTTGAGTTCACTGCTAAGGCCTAACTGATGCTTAAAGGACAACGTCAACAAAAAAAACGTATTCGCCAACTGTTTAACATGCTCAGTTACAGTTTTGACAACTCTCCCTCTATTGTCAAAATGTTGTCATTGTCGAGTAAATCCCAGTTTCATAACTGCGTAAAAGTACTAATGTTCAAGCACATTTAAGAAAAAAGACAACTTTTTTGTATACGCCATTTCAATCTCAAGAACAAGAAGAGCTATGAAAAAAATGCCAGTCGATTATCCTATCATTTCACAAGTTCTTTCAAATAAAACAAACATCTGAATACCAAAGATTTCGTTGCATAATATGCACTTTAATATATAGAGTTTAGATAATAATAATTTTAGATGTATAAGTGTATAAAAATGAAGTGAAAACTTATTACAAGGTATGTTGTTCTACTGACAGTCTTCTTATAATGTTACGATTTAATAGTAGTAGTATGGGAAACTTATAATCCCTTTTAGGGAATATGTTTGTGTAAGTTAGTTGGTGTTCTCCTTAAGATCATCTTTAAAATCCTTGGCACTGCTAAGTTCATCACGGAGGTTGTCGAGCTGAGTCGCCAACGACAAATGCTCGGACTCCATCAGCGAGAGCGATTCACGAGATTTATACACGCGGTGCGGGATCAAGCTAAGTAATGCGACACCTGCTACAGCCATGGCAAGGACAAACCGCGGTATTCCCATGATAAAACCATCATCGTATTGCTTGTAAACATAAGCAAAGATCATGGCACCTACAATTCTAAGAAAACGAGAGGACCATTTTATAGTTTCCATGTTGTTTGAGAGCTTCTCTGTCATTTCCTTAATTACAGCAAGATCTCGTTCGCATGCCCTGATAGCAACTTCTGCCTCACGGACGACATTGTCAAATTCCAGTTTCTTCTGTCTGCTCATTTTTTTGTCATTGATAATAGCTCTTATGAGCTCTCCGGCTTCGTCAACTAATTTCAGAATGTCTATTCTTTTCTCTTCAATGTCTTCTTGTTTTGACGATATGAGATGTAATTCGGGCTCATATTTCCCATCTTCCACATCGAGAGCGCTTTGTGCAAAATCTATCCAAGCCAAGAAGCTTGCTTTTTCTCCCAGAGCTAAAAATGTATATGGACACCTTTTAGACATTGTGAAGAGGTTTGGCGTGGCGTGGCGTGGCGTGGCGTGGCGTGGCGTGGCGTGGCGTGGCGTGGCGTGGCGTGGCGTGGCGTGGCGTG
>JAOTOK010085512.1:0-15531 GCA_025770025.1 Virgularia gustaviana | reverse complement strand
CAACAACAACAACAACAACAACAACAACAACAACAACAACAACAACAACAACAAAAAGAACAACAACAACATCAACAACAATAATAATAATAATAAAATAATTATAATAATACACATGATTTCAGATTTATTCAAGGGTTCCCATCCTCTGATTGCTACCGTATCTACCACTGGCAGTATATCGACATCTTTGTCTACTTCAGTCATAACTTTATCACAATTCCTCCACCATGTTGGACCAACACTGCCCACAAACATGGTGTCCAAGTTTTGGGAACATTTATCACAGAATGGGAAGATGGGGCTAAGAGATGCGCAGAAATATTTGCAGATGAGACATCTTATCTTAGTGTGTCACATCAGTTAGTCAGTATAGCGAAATACTACAACTTTGATGGCTGGTTGGTTAATATTGAAAACCCAATTCAGGTTAGTTCACATACCACTTGCAATAAACACTTTATTAAACATGTTATGGGATTTTATGGTTTGGGACAACCATTCTACTATTTTCTTATTCTTTCAGCCAGCTCAAATTAATAACTTGGAGAAATTTTTGAGCCATCTTACAAGAGAAATGCATGAACAGATTCCTGGCTCACTAGTGATCTGGTATGACAGTGTCACATATAATGGAGACTTGAAGTGGCAGAATGAGCTCAACCCTGATAACAGGTAAATAACTGGTTAATTCTACTGTATTCCACAGGTCAATGTGCCTATATCAAGGTCATCAATTCTACAATCTTCTGCAATATTCAACATGTAATTTGTCTAGTTTATAATTCAAATATATCTATACCAATGCAGGATATTTTTTGATGCAACTGATGGCATATTTCTTAACTACACTTGGAATGAAGCAAATTTAACAATGTCTGCGAGAGGTGCTGGACAAGAACGGCGCTATGATGTTTATGTTGGTGTGGATGTATTTGGTCGAGGTTGCTTTGGAGGGGGTGGATGGAACACAAACAAGGTTTTCAATTTCTTGTGTTTATGAATCTTGCTTGTATTTTGTTTTTTGAAGAGACTAACATTTCCTTAACTAGGCAACCTCTGTCATCAAGAAACATGATCTTTCAACAGCTATATTTGCCCCAGGATGGGTGTACGAAAATTATCAATCAAACTTCAAGGCTAGTCAGGACAAGTATGGATGATAGTTTACATATCTGACAAGTCACCACTTCTACATTGACTATATTTATTTACTACATTTACCACTGGCATCACCCTTCATTCATAATAAACACCATTTGCCACCATCAGCACAATATGATGAAACCAACAAATGTCTGTGAACATCACCATGATATTATCACTCTTATCATCATTACCACCCATGACTAAATCCAGTCCCATCAACATATTGTCACCACTACCATCAATAGCAGAGAGCATAGTACCATCTTTGTACCACTACATTAACCACCACCCCTACCATCAAAAAGAAATACTTAATGCAATTCTTACAGGTTTTGGACTTCCATTGCACCTGACTGCAGCATTCACACATTGGAATACCAGTTACCATTTGTGACATCATTTTGCCAAGGTTATGGTAAACAAGTTTATAAATGTGGCAAGGTACAGATACATACTGTACTACAGAATAACAAGTTACATCTACTAGTTGATAATCAAAATTAATTATCAAAGACCAAAATAAATCTACAGCATAAAATACATTTACTTTGGTTTGGAGATGTAGTTTTTTCTACTGTACTTAGTGGATTCTGAATCCCACTTCTTGGACCCTAGACCACACTCCATTAATTCTGTATCCCAATCCTTGGATTCATAATCCCACCCAGGTTCCAGATCTCACTCCTCAGATTTGGGGTTCCACTCCATGGATTCTGAGTTCGACTTCTTAGATTCAAGGTCACTCGTTAGATTCTGTATTCCAGATCCTGGTTGCATGCCTTGGATTCCAGGTTTCATGACTTGGATTCCCAATTTCTTTCCTTCCACTGCTTGGATTCCAGGTTGCACTCCTTTACTTCTGGGTTGTACCCCATGGATTCTGGATTCCAAGCTTATAAAGTTAGATTTTGCATTTCAGATTACCTCCTATGGGGCAATCTAGCTGGAGACAGGGCATCTACCATGAATATCCAACTAATGATTGTGTAAAATATTTTTTTAAAGGTTATCTACGATAAACCCTGGAGTCATCTTGGCACACAACAAATTCAACCCAGCTATAACAACCACATTTACAGTCTTGGTAGTCAAGATGGTGTGCGAGTCACCTCAATGGAACACTCGTGTGAAGATGCTTTCAATGGTGGAGGGTGTTTGGTATTACAAGGGACCACAAAACCTACCCAAGCATCAGCTAAATCTGTTGTAAGGTTAGGATGAGGACACAAGATGTATTCATACTTAGCATCTCTGTAGCTCAGGTGTATGCCAGAATTGGAGGGGCACAGGTTGAAGTCCTGTCTCCATACTTACAGTTGTATTTCTCATTACTGGTTTGGCAAATTGTGCATATATACAGTTCCATGTCATAGTCGTCACCACCTCTGTCAGTTAAACTTTTTATTAGTCAATTCAATGGTTTAACTTACAGGCTCTTCAAGACAAACATCCAGTTACCAAGCACAGTTTTAGTCAGCTTTACTACAAAGCTTGAATCCAACACTGATCTAGATGTTGCCCTGCAGTTGCACAGTGATAAGAAACCAACTTACATTATGCTGTGCAGTACACACGATTTACAAGGTAAAATTGTTGGACCAATAGTAGTTAAGCTACCTAGGAATCCGGAATTCAGGGATGGGATCCTGTAACCCGAAGTTAGGGATCCACACCAGTGCATTGGAATCCTTTACACATACTGCAGGGTAATATTTATTCTTTTGCTAGGTATGGGTGGCGATAATGACAGTTTAAATGAAGCTTTATTACATCGGTATGGGGTGACCAGGTCATTGCAGCTTCATTCTGATCACTTGGCTATAGCTGTAGGACAGGAACATTACAGGTGTGTATGTGCATTAGACATTGCTAGATAGAAGCATTAATTTATATACTAGCTTTACAACTGGAGCCCCAATCTCCTAATGGGATATTTATTTACAATCATGCGTTTGGATTTGCTTACAGGTTATTTGCCCCATTAACTGGTGATGACCACACAAAGGTACAAAGCTTGTGTTGTGATGGTGCAGAAATGAACAAGAATGGGTGGTGTACAAGGTAAACAAATATATTGTACACCCCAGTATGAGGGATGGTTATGACAAATCGCAACCATTAATTGGCTAGCAGTAAATTTTGATTGATATATGTACACTGAAACTAAGTTATATGCATTACAAACCTGTTATTAATGTGCACACTACTACGACTTTTAGATATTATTTACTGGCTGAAAAAGACTTAAGAAATGCTCATATCAAGGAAATTCGCTTGGTCCTAATAAACAAATCAACCCAGAGTATGTTACATGTAGTGTTTGTACACATGTTTGAAGTGTTTGTTGTCATGTGAATGTGTATATGGTAATGAATTATTTGTTTATAATTTTCTGTAATAGATGCTCAAGCAAAAACTGCTTCATCACAGTTCAAGTTGTTTGTGGGAGAAGTAAAGGTATTTTTTACATCATTGGCTGTGAATAAAGTGCTATGAATATACCTGCATCTTTTTAAAGTTTTTTGGGTCTTCTTGAGCACCTCGTTTTCCAATTAACTACCTGTTCTTGCTTGCAGGGTTTTACTGTACAGTGCAGTGAAAATATAGTTCTACATATTATATACCACTGATTTGTTCACTTACAGATTCTGGATGCAGTATCTCTAAGACAACCGGTCCCTATAGTAACAAGCCTACATTGCCGTGAACATGAAGTCATGGTCGAAGAAGACACCGCTAGCAATACCATAAAATTGTCACTAACATTGTCATGGTCTTATAAGAACAAAATTCCATTTGAACAATTTGAAATATATTATATTGACCATGCACACAACACAATGAAATTTCTAGGTCTGTCTTTTGTTTGCTCATTTTTTGTGAGCCAGTTAAGAATAGCAAATTCACAAAACGAGGTAAAATTTATTGTGCAAGCTGTAGATTTGAACCAAAGAAAGCTGTGCTTAGAGCAATGTCCTATGATAACTGTACATTGGACATAATTAAAATAATGAAAATATGATTGTATGATCAACACTCACTGGTACATTGGTTACAACACAATAAAAATCTTGTCAATTCAACATCTGATTTAACAAATTACAAGATATAGCTGAATACTACTTGTCTGCTAGTGAAAGATTCTACCAGCAGGGTGTACCTCATATATACAATAAAGTATTTCAGTAAGAAATATAACAATAATAAATTGATATCCAATTTTCAATAAATACAAATTTAAAAATTATTATTGTGTGTATTTTCATCAGGACTAGAGTAAGCCAAATATACTGCAACCTTGAACCCAGGGTCAATACCAGGTACTCTTATAATATTATACAGTACAATACAGTTACACTAATTTTTATGTACAAAATCCTAGCAAGTTCAGGATCTTTCAAAGGTATATTAAAATAAAGTGTACATAATATTAAAATGCATATTGACATTCATTTTACAGCTTGTTTTAACAATACCTGCAGATAATGGTTTACTCAGCTAGGTCCTTTCTGTTGCCATAAATATCCCTTGCCAAGGGTGTATGTGAGATCAGTATCATAAATAACTCCATTCGGGATCCATGCCACATATTTACATTATGCATATAGTGTATTATACTGGGTCTTTGGTTATGATCTGAAAATGTGGGAAATAACAAGCAACAATTAAGATTATGATGACCATTTCCTGAGGCAAAGTCAAGTGAAATATGGTAAAGGGTCCACAACCGAGAGTAGTCAATAAAATTGTTTAATAATTAACATTGCTTTTAAACAATGAGATTATGGGACAAATTAACTTTGGAACTCAATATTCATTTAGAAAGAACTACCCCTAATTATAGTCCAGCAGCTATAATCGACCCTAGCTATGTCGGTGGTTCTAATTCCCGGAGGTCCAGTATAAGGACTATAATTCATCTATGAGTACTCATATTTATAATACTACTATAAAGCACAATTAATAAAATATATATAATAAAAAAATATATATATTATATTTACCAACCTGTACTTAAATTTAAACAATCAAGTATTGCTCCAATTCTGTGCAGATAGTTTCTATTTCCTTAGATAATTTATTGTATTTCAGCAAGTCAATCCCAATTACGTTTGTTGAATTTACAACCTAAAAAGGCAATAATGTATCACAATTAACATACAATGATGTCCTGAATTTTTGTGTAAGTCTAATACTTATTTTTGTTTACCTCTGGGCTGATCTTCATAAAATTCCTCAAAGCAAACAAACATCGATGTACTAAAAAAATGCATGTCATAAACAAAGCAAGTTACTAGGGACACAGTCAACCAAACAGCTAAATTGTTCACTTTACAGTTGTCACACACTACATAGGACTCAAAAACAGGCTAATATTGGCACCAAAGTGTATTCCTCACCTGCTTCATGGCTCATGTGATCATTTTTTCGCAAGCACTCTAGGAGGGCTGAGGCACATTCAAGAGCAGATTCCTCACTAACCTATAAGAGAACAACACATAATACTTACAAAACATTCCTTATTAACCAATTTTGTGACTATTCTGTCAATACATTAATGTGTATTGCAGACATACTAAATGTCTTTATGAATATTCATTGAAGTGGTTGTTATCCATATCAGAAAACATCGTTGGATATTCATACCTTTGCCATTGAAATATTATAAATAAGAGCAGCAGCCTTTTGACAAACATTTATTTCATCACAAAGGATAGCATTCACTGCAACTTGAATGACATCACGATGATCGACTATGCCAGACTTTATGCCCTGCGACTTGTCTTCCAGTTCCTCTGCAACAAAGATGGCTCGGCCAACATCTGTGGTGCAAATATTTGTGTACTAGACAATCATATAAAACACATGCAATAATATTTAGCATATGATATATTTTTTTACAATTATATTCCAACAACCTCCAAAGACTATCAGAGATGACAGCATAACTTCTTACTAGCTCAACAACAGCACACTGTACATTTGTGGCTTTCAAGTTGCAAAAGTCACGAGCAAGCTTGAAAACTGGTTTAGACACTAAAAAGGAAAGTATTATAATAAATAACTAATGAATGAATGAATAAATGAATGAAGGGATGAATTTAAGAAAGGAAGGAAGGAAGGAAGGAAGGAAGGAAGGAAGGAAGGAAGGAAGGAAGGATTCCATTGGGTATACCTGGATCTTGGCAAACCAAGGAGATTATATCATTTTTCAAGACAAGCAAACCAAGTGTTTGAATAATGTTTGTGAGAATAACATTTTCATTTGAACATTCAAATCTTTCAAGAAGATTTTCTAAAATAAAACATTAAATTAAGACTAGATAATACATAAGTATACGTACATAACCAAGTACAATAACAATCCCATTACAAGATGTAACATACCCAATAATTGCAGATGATTCTTAGTCACATGGTCTTCACTATCTGATTTGAGAACTTCCTCTATATCCTTCACTTGCTGGATTTCTTCTTCTTTCAGTTGCTCTTTCTCAATTGCCATTTCTAAACTGGCAACTAGATTGGAAACCTGGCAACAATAAGCCACATTTCTGAGGTTATTAACTTAGCCTGAATGCTTGAACAATATCAAAGGATATGACTTCCACTATAAGTACGTAGGGACCACTAGTTTTATATTTTGCATACCTTGTAGTCATTATATATGACTGGAGCATCTTTTGACTGTTCAAGGTGGATTTTGGCTCCTTCACTAGAGAAGAGAAGAATGAAACACATGATTAACTGATAACGATTATAGTGAGACAGAGAGACAGACATTGAAAACCAAGCAAATGAAATACTCAATGATGTGCAGAACCAATATGTTTGAATTCCAAGGGCTTACATAAATGGTTCTTCAGAATGGTTGGCAGTAGTCGTTGGTCTTGGTTCAAAGACGGAATCAAGGTTGGGTCGCTCGTTCGTATTTGTTAGTGTGGTGACATTAGTTGACTGTGGACGAACAGACATTGAGTCAAACATCGGCTTTATCATAGCTCCAAATGGACTGCAAAATAAAACCACCATGATTAGCAAATTTACTCCCATTTTTTATACTGTTTATACTATATTGTACTTTACTGTACTTGCAAAACAGTAGTGGACACAAGAAGGAGGCCCAATAAGCAAATATGGACAGTTCAAAGAATATATCTGGTATTTTAGGTACCAACTTACGTATTAAGAACCTCCTGTGGTAGATCCTGAATAGTTCTAGGGATTGTCCGTCCTGTGAGAAACTGTGCTGCTTCATTGGAAAACGTGTTACAATTGTGTTCAAAAAGGTGGTACTTTTCTGGTCTAAATTTGTCACAGTTATAGCCCATTAGGATTGAAAAAAATTGTACTAGGTGAGTTGTGTGAATTTTCCTATGCACATTATACCTGAACTGATCTTGGTTTAATTCCAGCAGGTAACTGTGAAACAAATCTTCCGGAATTTCAGTGGATCCCATGTCTTTTATTTCATCAGGCTCACCCAGGATTGTACCACACTTAATGGGTAGGAATAAAATGGTATTAAACAATTATGTGACAAAAAGTCAATCCAGTCCAGATGACATAACCCACCCCAGAATGACACAACCCTACCCACCCTGGAATGATGCAACACACTCCAGCCCTGAGTAGGTCATGCCAGCCAGGAATGACACACCCTAGCCTAACTAGCCTAAACTAGCCTAACTCAGCATAGCCCAGCCAAGCCATGATTTATAGCCCAGCCAAGCTTCCATGTCACACAAAATATTATTACATAAATATCAATATGGGACAAAATCTTACTGGTGGACAATATTCTATGCCAGCAGAGCCAAAATAAAATTCTTTCCCATAAACAACAATGCCAGTATGCCTGTATAAAAAAAATACAAATTAAATTCCATATACATTGTACTGTCACTTAGTATAATAATAATAATAATCTATAATAAAACTTAAAAGTTTGTAGTATGCACTAACCAGATTCCATCAATCTGTTTGCCTGTAGTAAGGAAATAATCATAAATGTTTTCAACAATGGCAAATGCTTTTATAGTTGCAAATATAAAGAAATATCATAAACTGAAATAAAACTAACCAAGTAAAATATGCGACATTTGACGTGCCAAACCTCTTGAAAGGTCATAAATATGAAGCTTAACTTTAAAGGATGTCATTTTTAACGATCTCAAGGTGAATGAGGTGAATGTACAGTGCACATTGAAATGTACAAAATGTAAAAGTTAATACAAATAACGACAGTGCAATGATTCAGCATTTCAGTTGCAATATACAGAGCATATTGTTATGATCGTTACACGATTGTATAACGGTGGTTTTCAGGTAGAATTTAGGGATTGCTGGGGATAAATATCATCTATTTTTGGGATGCCCAGTTGGCAATTTTAGTAGAAATTGTAAAAAAAAGGTAATTTTGCCAAAAATATACTGTTAACATCTTCGGATTTGACGCTAAAATATCGATCAGAAATAAAACAAGAAATTTACCGGCAGAATAGTGTAAAACTACGACAAAATGTCTTAAATAGACCAAAGAGAAACGGCCAAATGTAAATTTCTGTTATCGCCGACGGCGCGACGGAAGTGGACGGGGCGCTCCGACTTCAGGCACATGACAAATGACGTAATAATTCAATATAATTAAAGGGAAGTTCCCCGGGATTACTGGGAAAAGCCCTTACATCATAACTATAAACAAAACTCCGTGCATAACATAATGCGACACACAAGTAGATAAAAATATAAAGCGCGTTACGATACAGTGCGTCGATACTCGATCTCTCCTCACGATTTCAGAAAGTTTAGTGAAACAATCGCCGTATTATCATGTCGCAAAATAGGATACGAGGCCCTCGTAAGCCAATACCTGGACAACAAGATACAGCACAGAAGGATGATGCGAACAAAAAACGTGAAGCAATTGCGGTGCAACAGAAGAAAGAACGTTTAAAGGAGGTAGACTATAAATTAATCTATTTTTGTTTTTTATTAGCCTGCGTAGCAGTCAGCAGACGTATAAACCCACGGTAAATTTGTTATGTGCCTATACAACATAACACAGATGTACATCATGTACAACAAATGTTTCCATTAAGACTATTTGTCTCAAAACGTCAGCAGTCAAGTACTGCACGTTGGCATTTATAGTTTCTTAATTAGAATCAAATTAGAAGTTTTTTAATTAATTGGACGTTACAACTTTTACGCGGCCTGTATGGCTGGCTACACTCAGTACAACTTTTTGTCACTCAGAATATTTGCTACACTCACGCTAGAAATAAAGTTGCTTAATTACACAATTAAAAGCTTTACAAAGCCATAAATCAGGAATAGAGTATATAGTATGACCTTCATAGTGTAATATGATTAAATTACATTGTTACGGGGCCGCTACACAGTCACTCATTGAAATGTAGTCATAGTCCGTATTTAAACTAATTAATAGGCTGTTGACTTGAAAAAAACTGGTTTGTGTGTTAAAAATCAGATAAAAGTTCTTTATATACAAAGATGTTAATTTCTATTACGTTTGAGTATGAATTATTAATGAGGTATTCACCTTCAAATGACAACACATAGTTTCTCCTCACTTCTAGGAAATTGCAGACATTTGTCGATCAAAGAAGCTGAATGGAGTGACAGATATTGCAGAACTGCCTGAAATTCAAAAACTTTGTAAGCTGATGAAAGATCTTACAGGTAGACACATGATTAAACATGCTTTTATGTCATATGAATTTTATATTTAACAAAAATAATTAGCTAGGTAAATATTTTGTAGCTCAACTAAACTAAATAACAACAGAAAGTTAGACTGAATATAATGTTCCAGTGTTAGACAGTAGAACTGTTTGGTGATAGAGGGGTAGAATACTGCATACTGGGATGAGTTGTTTGTTGTTTGAAAATGGATATTCTTCATTAACCCACTGCTAAATGCTTAAATGGTTCTGAACTGTTCAACTTTTCTGTTGCAGTTCTTTCCAAGATTAATTTGGAAGATGATCAGAAGAATGACGTGAGCTTAAAATGTTTGCTGGGCTTGGTTGAAAAGCATCGTAATGCTTTTTGCAACACCACAACCTGTTTTGACATTCTAAATTGGTTGCACCTAGTATGTTTGGAAAGCCAAAACCAGGATGTTTCTCACTTGGAAATCCTTAAAGAACTGGGTCACATGTACCTTAGCAAAACCGAAATAAAACAGTCCAAGAAAACTGCTGAAAAACTGAAAGACCTTGCCATTAAGCTGGGTAACACGAAGATGGAAGGCGAAGCATATTCACTTCTTTTTTATAACTGCATTAAAACAGATATTACCTCTGCTAAGAATTACTTAGCACAATACAGGAAATACTGCAAGGAATCTGGTGATGAACATGCAGAATGTCGTGTGGCTCTGTTTGATGCATATGTTGCCTTTAACCAAAATATGTGCAAAGAGTCTTTGGATGTTTCAGAAAAAGCCAGAACAATGGCAATTGCTTTACATGACAAAAAAATGCAATGTGATGTGCTTGCTTTTCAGGCCACAGTTCACTGCAGCCTTTTCAGTATTCAGAAAAGCTTTGAAGTTGAGTCCATAGCCTTGAAAATCGCCAAAGAAATCCAGTACCAAAAGCGGATTATGCAATTGCAATTGAACCGAGCCTCAACCTACTCTCTGATTGGAGACTACCAACAGTCTTACCGTTCATACAAGAGTGCATCAAAAATTTGCAACATCCAGGATAAAGATATGGCTTTCACTATTTTGTGTAACCTGAGCGTTGCTGCACTTATTGTCGGCGAAGTTGAGGAGTCGCTGCAATGTGCACGCCAGTCCCTAATAATTGCAGAAGATATTGGTACTGCGCACACACTTGCATTAGCATATGGAAACATAGGACTGGCCTTAGAGAAAAAGAAGGTGATACAATAATATTAGCGCTATTCTAGATCCATACTTCTTCAAACTGTGCACTATACATATAATTTTCAGATCTATGTTGTACATAGTTTGTACTTTGTAAACCATTTCATGTCTGAGGACCTGAGGACAAGCAAAAATATCTGGTGTTGGCAGGGGTGTATATTCTTCTATAATTCGCCCCACCCCTGGTGGGGGGATAGGAAGTGAAGGGTCTCAAATCCGGGGAAGGAAATCAAAGACCTGTGTGTTATAATAATTTAACTAATTTGTGCAGGTGGGGAAGAAATCTGAAGAGAGGGGGGGGGGACGACTCAAACGTTGTACAAGAACACACTACCCTGGGTGTTAGCCATACAGAAAAATTATGAATAGTTTATTAAGCCTTTCATGTCTGAGGTACATACAAGTATGCACCAATTGATATTGAGCATTGTGTGATGTGCTGTCTATTGATAGGACTACCGTGATGCCATTCTGAGTTTCGAAGAGTGTCTGAAATATGGTAAGGATCTCAAAGATGCCAGAATCATCAACAATGGTTACTGTAACCTTGGGCGAGCATACAAGGGCTGTGGAGATATGAAAAAGGCTGAGGAGTTCTTTCTGATGGCATACAATGATCAACCACCACTCTCTGCACACTGGTGCGACACAGAAGATTTCCGTTTTAGCGCAGACTATCTCCTTGGAACATTAGCTTTTGAACAGGGTGATCTACCAAAGGCAAAGAGATTCTTTGAAGAAGTTGTTGAAAGATGTGATAGATTACGTAAAAATGTCACTGAGAGCAAGCTGAAGATCTGTTTTAATGACACACAGAAAAAACCCTACCAGTACCTGCAATATATCTTGTTACAAGAAGGAAAAAATGAGGATGCCTTGATGTTTGGTGAGAAAGGCAGAGGTCGTGATTTTTATGACAGGGTGACAGGAGATGAAGCAACTAGCTTACTGGACAAGGGGACAGATTTGATTGGTTTGGTTAAGGATGAGGCAGTGTTGTTTTTGTCAAAGTTGGATGTAGTGGGCAAGATGTGTTGTTGGTTCATAATGCCAGATGGTGAAGTTCATGTGCTGTTGTTAGAGAATGGTCGATGGAGTGACGTGCTATCTGATTTTGACCTGGCCATGGTCCAACTGCGAATGCTGGCCCCACGAGAAATGGTTGAGATGAGGGGCATTGATACATTGTGCGAGGACGAGGATGAAGAGGATGTTGGATATTTTGAAGAGTACTTTGTTGAGTATGGTGGTAGTGATGCTTCTGGTGGTGGGAGTAGTAATGGAGTATGTTGTGATGATGAAGAGTGTAGTGGTGATGAGATGCATAGTGTTGGTGAGGTGGGTGGTGGTAATGGAGATAACCATGACGTTGATGGAGGCTGTGATGCAAGGAATAATGGTGGTGAAGATAGGGTGAGGAGTGATAGTAGAGTGAAGACTGGAGATTGGGATAATGATGGGGTGAGAAGTGCTGATTCTCGGGCATCGGAAATAGAGAAAATGAACAAGACATTTGCAAAAGTTGTTGACGAGCTTAGTGAGTTGGTAGTACGACCCATCGAGAAACACCTGATGAAGTTGATCAACCAGTCAAAATCTAACCAAAAACCCAAACTTCTTATTGTACCACAAGGCAAAACCTTCAACATACCATATGGTGCACTGAAGTTCGAAAACGGTGAACCACTGTGTAGTAAAATAGCAATACATGAGACAATTTCATTCCATGCATACAATTACCATAATGTTAAAGCAAACAATAAGCCTGAGACAACATCAGAAAGTGTAACATCCAGGGAAGAGCAAATCCTTATTGTCGGTAACCCAACCTGTGGCAACCAGATGACCAACCTTCCATTTGCCCAACAAGAAGCAGAGATCATAGGACAGCAGCTAGGTGTGACACCGTTGACACAATCGGCAGCAACACATGAAGAAGTTGTACACCGACTTCCGAAAGCTCGTATTGTCCATTTTGCATGTCATGGTTCCCCAAAGGGAAACATGGTATATCTCACTTCAAGTGCAAATGATAATGGGTAAGTTGTAAAATTAATGCTCATGTACAGTCAATAAATATTGATTTAATATGTTGGTTTATTGTTCTTGCTTTATCTACTAATACCATTCAATTTTACTTGTAAGTATGAGGGAGTTCTTCCTATAACCGGGGATTATTGTACCAATTTTTATCCCTTGAGTTTAATCGTGTGTTTCTCTGCTAAAGTACTAAAACTATACTTTGGTCAGCAAACATCACAGAAATAAAAAAGAATAAACCCTAACCAAGCAGTATGTAGTGAGCAAAAGCAGTTCTTAAAACCAAAAACCGAAAATCAGATAAACAAAAACTAACATACTGAGCTATAAAACCGTCCAACTAGTTTTCCTTTTTTGGCAGAGGCGTCAGTTTCCGATGCTGCTTCAAAAATGCCGTTCTGGAAAGATTTTAGTCAGAAGATATAATTACCAGAGCATGAACATTGTACAAGAAGTGCAAATACAATACTTTGTACTAAAAAATGCTCCATTTAAATCTTGCATTGCTGTTGCATCGTAAGCAACAAGAATTTAAACATTATTTTATTCCATCTAAGACCAGAAGAAGGATGAAAGAGAAATTTATATGATAATGTTATGTTTGTATTAGCCCATTTAGGTGCCTGACGATGGAAGAAGTTGCACAAATGTCCCTACAAGCTGACCTTGTTGTGCTCAGCGCTTGTCACTCTGGGCGCGGCTCTGTCACTAATGAGGGCATCATCGGGTTGGCTCGAGCATTTCATATCGCTGGTGCTAAGTGTGTCATCACGGCTTTGTGGGCAATCCCTGACAAAGCCACAAGATTCTTCATGGAACAGTTTTACCAGAGTCTGGTAGAAGGAGTACCCATTGTACACGCCTTGTCCGCAACTATGGACAAACTACGCAAAGAAGAGTCGTACACTAACGTCACCAGCTGGGGGTCATTCAAAGTGCTTGGCTCGAACATCAAAGTAGCATTTCATGAGTAAAATACAGCAGAAGGATTACCTTAATTTTTACCTAAATAGCAGTACTGACTGTACATTTTACTTTAGCAAAAGTAAATAAATATATCAAAATATTCCTTTTCATGAGCAAAATAAGTTTCACATATCATGAAATCCGGGGTTCATTCAATGCAGGAGCAGCACAATTCCAAGAATTTTTATCAGATAAAGTTCCAGTCTATGCCTAGGCATACTACAAAGTAACCTACTTTGTGATCAAGAAAAATTACAGTTGAATTATGTTTCACATTTTATGATGAATATGTTCAAGGACATTCAAGGAAAAACATGTTTTGTACGAACCTTGCAAACCATAAAACACAAATTCGACAACATCAACCTATAATTTAACTTTACCCTTTCGTTACACATTCCTCATGCAGCTATATAGCTAATTGTTTGTATATTGAGGAATTGTATACTCCAGTATAAAAGAAAAGGTATACATAAAAAAAGCAAACCACTTCGTTCCACATATTCAGCAAATTTCTAAATACATCACCAGCAGCACTGACTTCACTTCACTTGGCGCCATTTCTACTGAAAAGAATGATTTTTAGAACTATACTGACTATTTTCCTCCAAAGTATAACAAAGTAAAGTAATGATAACAATTTACTCTTTTATTGACATACCGCACCAAATCAACATCACCCATTCGGACATTCGCACAGTTTTCTCACAATACAGTATAAAACAAACAGTCTTCTGCACTGCTGCACTGATCATTTCTATGGTGTTGAAAACTGATTGTTATAGAAACAAAGCAGTAAGGAAACAGCTTCGTCTTTTTTGCTTTGCTTTTTGCATTGGCAGTTGCTACTCGAAAAAAATGTAGACTTTTTGTTTTGTGCATGTGTTTGTTCAAAGTATTCATGTTTTGCTTGCTACACGTTACCGTGCAATATTTGTGGTCTTTTCCAGTACTGGCATAAGCTAAGGGAGGTCTTCTCAATTTTGCTACGATAATGCAGAATGTAAATCAGATCTTTGTATCCTTTATCAGTCAGTATATAAAATACAGCTTCTATTCTAAAACATTGTGCAACCAAATTCCACATAGTACTACAACAACATTATAGATCCTCTTTCATACTGCTGTGCGGTTTAAACCTTGCAAAAATCAAAATTTCGTCTGCTCCATAATTTATGAAAAGCACTAAAATGATACTGCGCATTTAAAGAACACGACAAGTAAACATGTGTCAAAAGAAATCGCTACAGTACGGTACGGTACGGTAGGGTACGATTGAAGTGGAAAACGGGCTTGAAACTCGCAGTTAGTCAATACGTCACCAATGACATGAAAATGACGTATGTTTAGATGGGATATACCATGCACAGAATAAACCAAAGATTTCTTTAAAAAATTTTAAGTACGCGTACTATAGTACTCATGCGATTGATATGTAACGCCACAAATTGGAT
>JAOTOK010085401.1:1776-13684 GCA_025770025.1 Virgularia gustaviana | reverse complement strand
CGCACCGTACCGTATTGTACCGTAAGAATTACCGTACAGCATCGCACAGCACCGTACCGTATTGTACCGTACACACCATAGCGTACTGCACCATACCTCCCCTTCCCGCATCGAAACGTTATTGTATTGTATACACCGTACCGCATGGCACAACACCACATCGCACAGTACCGTGCCTCATCCTATCTCATCTCACCGGTATATATAATCCAGTACTCCATGTTTCCTTCCACCTCTCCTCCCTTCATTTCTCTCTTCCTATCTCACTGTGTTTTTCTCACTATAGTCACCCTCCCTACGTCTCTCATTATCGGTATTGTCATGGGAACCTTCGCCATCATTTTCATCATCTTAAGCATCCTGATGTACAGGTTGGTCGAACTTCTTACTATACAGACCTAAGCACCTCGAATTCACTTTCCATGATTGTTGTTCCACGGTTTGAAACATTTAAAATTAGTCATTAGGGACCTTGATTAACATTTACGTCAAAGTACGTTATCTTATTCCACTTCAAAGTTCCGACACACTCCGCCATGTTGTTGTTCCACTTCAGAGTGCCAACACACTCATGGCCGCCATGTTGGTGTTCCACTTCAAAGTTCCGACACACTCATGGCCGCCATGTTGGTGTTACACTTCAAAGTTCCGACACGCTCATGGCCGCCATGTTGGTGTTACACTTCAAAGTTCCGACACACTCATGGCCGCCATGTTGGCGTTAAACTCCAACGCCGATTGCCAAGCCTCTTTTTTACGTCGCGTTAACACCAAAGTGAGGCTTCATCGCAAAAATAATGGCCTCAGGGAAAACACGAACCTGGGCTATCTTAAGGTGTCCGCTATATATCACAAACTGTCCGCTTTCCAAAGTTACAAACGCCACAATCACTAGCTTTGTCATGTATCTTTCAGTAAATATCGACTGGAACAAGCGTTATCGGATAAATCATGGAGGATTAACGCTGAAGACATTATCTTCACGAAACAAGTGAAATCTTCGTTTCATAGCATCGTTGCAGACAGAGTTAGTCTACTACTATCTTTAATATTTATAAACTTGCTAGCTATATAGATGTACTCATCAAAGGCGAAATAGTTGAAAAGCTTTTAAGACATATTATTCTTATTGTATATATTTGTCTTTTTCACACATTTTTCAGAGAAGTATTTGTTCGGATTTTAGCAAAAATGCCGAGGCTCCTTTGCCAGCCGCTGTTGGCATCTATAAGGTACTGATTGTCGTATTGTGAAACAATTCAAGTTTCTTGGGCAATAAACTTCTCACGAAATTGAAAATTCAGTCTTAGTTCTTGGTTAAAACAAAAGATCAAATTTTAGACATCATGGGATAGTGGTCTAAAGATGAGAATTCAATATAGTTTTATTTGGGTGTGTGGGTAACAGAAAATTTCTAAATGTTGTCTTATTATTTTATTTCATATTTCAAAGCAAAAGACTGTAGCGATCAGAAGATTTCACCGCAACTCAGTTGAAATAAAGAGAGACTTGAGGATGCAGATGAAACAGGTTGGCTTACGTGCCTGCAAGTGTGACAGTTTTTATGTCGATATAAGTTTAATCATGTTTCTAGCATATAGCTTAGGTGTCACATTGGTGTACCCAGGTTTAAAATGCAGTTTCATTGCAAGGGAACAGTCAGACCTCTTTACATGTTGCCCTGGTAGAAATTCTAGAAAAGATCCTATGGGATCTTGTAGGATCTTGGACAAGATCCTATAGGATCCTATAAGATCCTATAAGATCCTGTTTAGGATCCTGTTTAGTTTAGGATTTTGGCATCATCCTAAATCAAACAAGATCTTATAGGATCTTATAGGATCTTGTACAGGATCCTACCAGACCCTACAGGATCCTACAAGATCTTACATACTAGGATCCTACAGGATCTTGTAGGATCGTACAGGATATCCTGTCTAGGATTTCTACCAGAGTATTTTGAACATAGAGATCTTAAGTCTCTACTTCGGGTAAAAATTTTCTTTTAAACAGCACTGGGAACTTTACTCTTTTGTCAGTGTAAGGCTGAGATGTTTTCCAAGGCCTCGAAAATTAAAATCCAAGATTGCGAGAGTCTTGTTTTCAAGCTTAAAATTCATTTTTAGAATAACACTGTTTTAACTTTGTTCAGTAAGCTCTGTATTTCCCTTCTTGACAGCTGCAAGATCTGAGACATGACAACCTTGTTAACTTTGTTGGAGCTTGTGTGGAATCAAACGATCTTTTCGTATTGACTTCGTATTGCTCCAAAGGCACACTTCAGGTATATCTAGGTGCATCAGAAAAAAAGAGCGCTGATTTAAATGAGGCGACGAAGACCATTTCGATATCTTTTCTTTCTTTGTGTAGGATATTTTTGAAAACGATGATATCAAACTTGACAGCATGTTTATAGCTTCCTTAGTTCGAGATATGACCAGGGTATGTCACTAAAACATGCAAAACAGACATAAACACTCATTCTAAAAAGTTTCTGTATTTTCTCGTCAAGGGTATGGCTTACCTTCATAATAGCGAAATAAAATTTCATGGCAGTCTTCGTTCATCCAACTGTGTTGTTGATAGTCGTTGGGTGTTGAAAATTGCAAACTTTGGTCTGACGAAACTTAGCGAAGAAACTGATCTGGATGAGTTTACTGGAGATTATAAATATTTTTTGGGTAACTAAATTCTTAAATTGCCTTCAGATAAAGTTCGAAACCCATAAATCTTCACTGAAAATGTTTTTCTTTTAAAGTGAAGTTATAATGTTTGTCGGAGTATATTGTCTCTCAATTTTTATTCTTTAGATTGTTTATATTGTGCACCGGAATTATTACGAGACCGAGATTGTTCCCCGTTTGATCGTCAGAAAGGTGATGTGTATAGTTTTGCCATTATTTTACAAGAAATGCACACCCGTAATGGACCTTATGATGTGTTTATCTCACAGAAAGAACCCGAAGGTAAGAGTTCTCATTTTAATAACAAATCAATAAATAAATTTCAGTCAAAGAAAGATCCAGGAGATTGATAAATGGGATAAAAATATTTTTTAAAATCGCGATAATTGACGTTTCAGGCAAAAATGTTTCTGGCACCACCAGCTTTTTTGTTTTGCTAGCCTGGTGAATGTTTTCACCCGAAATTATGTTTGTTGATTTGTATTCATGGACTGGTTGACTGCATTTGCTCGAGTATCACTGATTCGTGATGTAACCATACATTTTGACGCTGAAATTTCTTAATTGCTTACCTTATAAGAGTTACTCAAGCACATCGAGAGTACAACTCATCCACCATTTCGTCCAGTGGTACTCTCACCGTTACCAGAACTGGATCTACTCAGGGAACTCATGGTGATGTGTTGGAACGAAGATCCGAATGCAAGACCTACTTTTGCTGACATCAAACAGACTGTAAGACGTTTAAAGTCCGGAAAGTAAGTGGCCGTCTTGTGGCCGTCATCTCATTGCAAAATTTAAAAAAGGCATTTCATTTGTTGGCTAAACTTGGCTGCATGGTTTGAAGTATTCAGCATCGCAACTGTTATGCAAGTTTACCATTTTTTTTTATTTTCTTCGATTTAGGACGTCCAATATTTTCGACAACATGCTTTATATGCTTGAAAAGTACGCGAATAATTTGGAGAGTTTAGTTGAAGAGAGAACCGTACTTTTGGTGGAAGAGAAGAAGAAGACTGACGAGTTACTTCATCAAATGTTACCTCCGTGAGCAGAACTTAATTGTAACAAGGACGACGACGACGACGACGATTTCGACGACAGTAACGAACGACAAAAACCACCACAACCACTATACAACTAGTAAAAAAGTATAATACTTTATTTCTAGGTCAGTGGCTAGTGATCTGAAACAAAGCAAGCCTGTCCCAGCTGAACTTTTTGACGAAGTGTCCATTTTCTTCAGTGATATTGTCGGATTTACAGACTTTGCTTCTCGTATTACACCACTGCAGGTAAACATCTAACTAGTAGAAACAAATATTGTATGGACGGTTCTCAAAAACAAGGCATCTCTTTTCCTGTCAAGGTTGTGACGCTACTGAATACGTTATACACGTTATTTGACGACATCATATCGGCTTATGATGTGTACAAGGTATGTAGATTGTAGAGGAAGGGATAAGGCAAGCAAGCAAGCAAGCAAGCAAGCAAGAAAGGAGCATTTCATTCATTCAAACAGGCGTAAAAAATTTAACCCTGTTGTACCATTGCTGGACAGGTTGAAACAATTGGCGATGCCTACATGGTAGTGTCCGGTCTCCCAATCCGTAACGGCCGTCGTCATGCAGGCGAAATTGCTGATCTAGCACTTCACTTGCTGAGTTCTCTGATGACGTTCAACATACCAGAGTTTCCTGACTACAAACTGCAGTTACGCATTGGTCTTCACAGCGGTCCCGTATGTGCGGGTGTTGTAGGCAACAAGATGCCCAGATATTGCCTGTTTGGGGATACCGTGAATACCGCGTCAAGAATGGAGTCGAATGGCGAAGGTTGGTGAAAGTTTAAGATTGTGGCTAGAATAAGAAGCAAAGCTAGCATAATGTTGTCTCAATGCTATCACGATCTTGTCCCGATGCTTTCACGATCTTGTCCCGATGATTTCACGATCTTGTCACGATGTTGTAAAAGTGTTGCCAATCCATGACTGACCACAGTGTTGCTCGGTTTAGCCATCTGGGAGACTGAGACACAAAGCTTGTGCACGTATGTTGTGTATGTATGTTGCCACAATGTTGTCTCAACAGTATCTCCTACACTTGACAGTCGCTCAAATCTTAAACATGTTGGTCAAAGTGTTCATTCATTTTTAATCTTAATTATCCAGCTCTCAAAATTCACATAAGTTGTGCCTTCAAAACTATTTTGGACGCCCTTGGTGGCTACCATGTTACAGACAGGGGGAAGATTCTTCTTAAGGTATGCTACAGTATGCAAGTAGTCTCTAGATAACAAACTTAAGAATTACTAAGAACATAAAACGTTGTTTTTTAACACTTTATAGCGGTCACGTTAATCCTATATTGTATGACTGAACTCTTGGAGTTTTCCCTTTGACCAGTAAAAAAGTACATTAAAGAAATTAAAGACGCGGTACAGTCCCATCTGCGCATGTGCACAAAAGGCCTTCATTAGGAATTCAAAACATTTCTCTGCTTTTTATGTTCTTAGAAAGCCACACAAACGGTGTTTTTGATCATATGCTTCATTTTCAAGCAGGGAAATATGTAAAAAGTTGCCAACAATCTATATAGCTATTAAAATGTTGAGATGTAAGCAAAGTTATTGTTTACGTACGTCTAAAAAATATTGGACGACATTATGCAATGAAGGTTAAATGATGTAGTCACATTAACTTTTTATTGCACGAGTTTTCCCCTTCAACAGTAAAATAATCTGACGGTTAATCAGAATATAAGACGAAAGTATTGGACATTATGCAATAAAGGGTTAAAGTCACATTCATCTGTATGAGGGAACTCCCGGAGTTTTCACCATGATGTGTAAAATCACCTGAGCTTTAAGCATGCAAGGAGGTAATCAAATTAATAATTATCAGATCATGCAGTAAGTGTTAAAATCTATAAGCTATTTACAAAAATTATTACTTTATTTAAACTAGTCTTATCTTAAATCACATATTAGGGCAAAGGTCTTGTAAAGACGTACTGGTTACTAAGTTCCGTTCACCCTAAGAGAACAGAACCGGTATTGGTAGTGACCGCTGGCGCCTGTGAACCAACGTCTTGTGGCGCAGCAGATAAAACACGAGCGCACGTAAAATGGGGGAAACCAGACGACGGACAGCACGCAAATGTCGCCGTGACCTCACCGACTGAAAACGAGCGGCAAGCAAAACGGAGTAAGCTTGTGGTTGATTTTGACATCACTCCCGCTAATAATGAATCGAGTTTACCGAAAATTACCATATAGCGCGCATTTATGATTTGTACTGAGTCTGGACACAAGCAGGAGAGGGATACGTTCAAAATCATCATGATAAAATTACATCATTCTTGCGTCATCACTATACACGACATCTTGTCGATGTGATGTCACAGATGTGATGATGTCATCTGATGTTGACGTCACCGAACTGAAAGTCAACTTTGAGAATAAGGTAAATATTTCAGAATATTGTAGTTTTATTTCTAATTAGTATTTTGATCAATGACAGCTACAGAAGGTTAGTGTAAAATACATAATATTAGTCTGGTTACAGGGAGTATAAACTACCAAGAATAGTACAGCAAATCCATCTGTCTGACAATGAAATCAAATGATGCTTTCATTTAAAAATATGTAAGTAAACAAAAAGTAGAATATTCCTAAATATCAAATGTAGATTAATGTTATAACAGTGTACATATTAATACAATGTATTTGCTGTACAGTATAACTTTCATGGCTTAATTCTGGCAACCATATGAAGAAATGCTTTAGAGTTTGTGGTGCTGTTCTTTGGTGTCATAATTTTCTCAAAAGAAGCGAGAAAACCTGATTGTTTTCGAATACTGTTTCTTTGTTCATATGTGCAAATCAATCTTCCATTAGTGAGTTTGTGATGACATGAATGAGTGTGAAAGAGGAGACCAGGTTTCATGAGGTCCATTGGTATGTGTAATGATCACCTCAACAGCTTGCTTGTCAACACATTTTGGTGGTAAAGGGACTGTTCGGAATGATACTTTGTCTCCAGCTTTTAATACTAGTTCACCTTCAATACTACATGAAAAAATACAACCAATAAGAGTAAAATTATAAATTGATTCACTGGGCTGGTTAGGGCTACATCTAGCTACAATTATACTCCATAGTTGTTATAATGCTATGCAGCCACTGATTCCACAATAGGCTGGGTGAAGCAACTAAACAATGTTTCAACTGATGCAATTCTAGGTTATACACCTTACAGGCATCCTTAGCAGCCCATAACATTAAAATTAACCAAGAAAGTTACCCAAAAACAACAGTTTAGTCCTAAACATTTCAATATATATCCACTCAAAAAAGGGCTATTTCTTTGCCTTCATCCTTCTCTCTGATGAAGAGCTTTTGCTTGAAACATCAGGTTGGTATTTTACACACTTGGCAGTTTACTACCTTTTTGCTTTTGACAATAACATTTTTATAATATACCAAACACCAGACAATACCTAATATCCCTCACTAGGCTTTGGAATAGTGCAGAATCTCTGATACTTACTCAGATACATGAACAAATATATCCCTTCCTCCATCATCAGGGATTATAAAACCATGCCCTCGCTGTCTACAAAATGTTTTGCAACTTCCAGTTTGTTGAGGCGAATCTGCAGCTAGCTTTGAACTATAGAATGAAGCAAAGAAAAAGAAAATTTACACAAGTGTAGGATAAACTACGATACTTATTACAAACAGATAAATAGATTTATACATTCTAGGATTATCTATGTTGCATGTGTTTATATTAGCCGTAACATAATACTGAAAGAGTTCATTTTTCAAAAAGTGTATTTTTGGAAGGGTAATATGGACTATTTTAACTCACTTTTGCAAAACAACAGATGTGCAATGTTTATACTACTTTGTGTATTCAGATAATATCAGTAAAGTGTTTATTTCAATATTATGGACAGGTGGAAACAGGCTAATATCAAGATCTGATTCCATACTATTGTCATGTTATGTGTAGTTGAAAAAATTTGTAGAAACACAGACAACTTCTCAGTTAACCTACAGTATCACCATTAAGAGCCTTCCAATGCCATGCATGTTACATACGATTGCTTACAATTTGCACTTCAGATACAACTATAAACTATTGTGTCGCAGCTGTATACTTGATTATGTTAAGCCCTGTTTAGTTAGCAATTTTTGCAGCAATTTGTATTGCTAAGATGAAAGATCTAATTCTGACTGGTGTTATGTAATGATTACCTAAGAATAGTAAGCTGATGGTACATAATCCTGACCAAGTGATGGTAAAATTGCAACAAAAATTGCTGTGAAAATAGCTAGTATACATGGGGCTTTAGACTGCTTTACTTTTAACAATGAGATCATTATCGTTTTTACCAGTCTGAATATAATAGACCTTTTTAATAATGGCATCAAGTACGGAAAACACAAGCCAATGAAATTGCATGTGACAACATGTTTTCGGCGCTTGGTGTAATTTTTAAAAAGGTCTATTGGCAAAATATAAGCCACTCAAAGACTGAATAGGTTAATCATTAAAAACTTCTCTATGCACAAGATCTTATCTTAGACTTGTCAATAAAACCTGTCTTGATTTGAGTGCAGAAGAAAATAATTAGAAGCAAGAATAATTTGCCAACAAAACTCATTTCAATATTATCTAGAAAATTTCTAATTCATGGAAATTTGCTTTATGTAATAAATGGTTATTTTCAATGTACTACTGTAAGACAAAGTGCAAATATTCTACACATTTTTGTACATATATGGGAAATAGGGCTTAAAAGATAAATTGCAAAATGCTATTATAACTGAACTTGAAAATGTTGTACACATATGGTATCACTTTCCATGTTAAGAAGTTTCACTACTACGTCTACAGTACTTAATACATTAAAATCTAGCGATTTAAAGGCATAACGTTGCATTTCTTATTTTATTATATTGTTTGCTATTGCCCGCTTTTTTTACCATTTTTAAATAAAAAGCTTATCCATGCAGCAATCAGCAATGGGCAGCATGCATAATAATACAAATTTGTCAATTTATTCAACGACAACAATCTCCGGTAAAAATTGCTGGATTAATGAAGACAATTAGGCGATTATTTATACCGTTTGATACAATAGTAAAGTGACTTTTTTAGTAAAACATTGTAATATATTAGATATCTTACAAACCCAGTGTTACTTTTGCTATTTTAATTTTTGTAACAAAAAAATGGAAAATGTCCTACATGGATGTGGTTCTCGTCCGCCTTGTTGGGACAGGGCTGGGCAGAAGAAAATGGCCGTCCGTGGTGGGCTTCCTGGGCGAATTCGCTTTCTTCTCTGATTCCGACATGATCTTCTAAAAGAGAAACAAACAGTACACTTTATAACACTTTTTAAAAGCTTACAAGTAAGTTGTCAGCCAAGCGTTGTCACTCTCAACCAGCATGGCCTGATTTTGTCGCATCAACCTTTGCATTTAATCCGATGCAAACGCTCTGCGATTTGGCGCGATTTATGATTATAAGAATTGCGTGGTTATGTACAATACCTTCTTACGAGAATTGCTCGATGTTAGATCAGATAATTTCTACAAAATCGTGTCGTAAATACACTTAGGAAAGTTAATGTGAGTCACTCATGACTGGCACGGAATTCGTGCATGCGCATGGGGGGCATGGCCGGGGATATATGGTGACAATGATGGTTATATATGGCAATAACGGTCAATTGAGGATAATGAAGGACTATAAGAACCAATATGGTCCTAGCAGCTTTTTCCCAGTCCCTCGGCGCGCAGAGTATTCACTTTTGGCGGGAATTGCCAGTCTTCACCAAACGCGATTTCCATTGCTAATTTCGTTGCTCTTGAAACAGTTCGCCTTAAAGAGGTAAATAAATCAATTTTCTGTCTAAATGTACCAATGCTACAACATTGAAAAGAAATTGTTTTACTAAAATGTGATTATTCATTTATACTTTTCCTAAATAGGTACCATGCCCCTATTTGTATAAATGGCTAAGTCCAAGGCTGACCAAGAATCTTTGCTTCAGGTGCTAAAAAGCCTTTTAACAACAAATCATCAGGACACTGACAGTGTTCCCTTTGTGATATTTGATTGTAAATATGGCTATATCATGCACTATGTACCAGCAAATGTTAAACACCCTCTCAAAGACATTGTTGGTAATGTGAGGGATGGTTACCTTCTGGTGAGCAAATTGCCTGAAACTGCCCAAAACCAGAACCAAAGCTATGAAGATGATGAAACAGAAACGAACAAACAAGCAGATCTTGACCTAACTCTGCCAGTTGTAACACAGTACCATGTATATGTTGGTACACCAATTACGCAGAAAATACACCAGTTGTTACACCAACGGGATCTGCATTCACAGGAATCAACAGAGGTTGAAAAGTCCATTGATATATCTAGCTTAGAAAAACTTCATATCACACATGCAAGATATTTTCTCTCTCTTTATGCCGAATGTCAAAGGTTTGAGAATAACCTGCCAGAAATATGGTTGCTATGCAACCAAAATAACCATCAAGGAGTGACTTTTATGGGTATGGTACCACAGAGTATGGTTGCTGGTACGCAGAAGACAGATGGTAAGTTGGTTAGTACTGTATTGGTCAGATGTAAGGATCTAGACAACAACGTCAAAGATGGTTTGGTGCTCGGCGATGAAAAGAAGAAGCACTTACAATTCAACAAAGCTGCACATGCTGAAACTCATGGCTATGCAAGGTACCATGTGTATGGTACCCCAGATAGCCTTACCAAGGATGTGGGTTGCCCAGAAAGCACCATCACCATGGAGTTTGCATGGGATGGTGTGAGTAAAATTTTACAAAAACCGCCTCCTTCAGGGAATGCTGTTTTGAATATTCGTGCTCACCCTGAAGATGTCCGAGATGTTTTGATGGGAGTGTCTAAGGAACTAGATGCCCTAGTTAACCATTTTACAGTTGTGCAGAGAAAATTATCTACAAATGAGAATGAAGATGGTGATGAGGTGAAAGACGAGGAGGAAATCTACTCTGATGATGAAGTTTTGGAATTTCTTGAAAAGTTAAAGCATAATGATTTTGGTAAAGCTGAATTGATGAAGGGTACTAGTGTTGGCGAATCACCTGCGGCCAATGTTGCTGTACCATTTGGTATAGGTGAGGCACTCCAGAGGCAAGACCTTGATAATACCGAACATTTATGGTTGTTTCTCAAAGATTCCAAATCTGAGAACAAAATTGTGTTCTGTCTGGAACTGATCATGTCTGCTTTATTAGAAGGCAAGTATCACCCTGTTTTACATGCTGCAAATCACACTCATATTGCTAAACTAATGAAAGAGGTGTTCTGTTGCAAAACTGATGCTGAGAAAGTCGGAGTGAAGGCAAAAATAACCAATGCCTTTAACACAACCACAGCCCTCCAATGCATCGTTGATATTGGACTTGAGAAGTTACGTAATGACTACACCAATTACTTTATCCAACAAGAGTTAATCACAAAAGACAAACTGGAGTACTATCTTGCACAAGATATTCCCACATCAGAAAAAATTCAACGTCTACTAAAATTACATTGCATTCTTTCCCTGGTGGCCCTGGCAATTGCCTATGCCCATGTTAATTATGATGGGTTGAGGAAATTGGTTGCAGCAGCCCTGTTTTTTTACAAGGAACACTCATATAACGAACATCCTTTGTTCTCGCTGTCTCTCCCTGCCTTTTCAGCATCATCCTCAAACATCAAGAATGTCTGTGTTCAGAAGTTTCAGCCTCAGATATGGTTGGTTGCCATAACCACAATGAATGAACACATCACAGTTATTGAAGTTGAGGCCTGTGACCAGTTACAAGAAAGTTTCCTCAACCAAGACAAATCATTTCAGAATAGCTACGTAACAACCACAGCAACTGTCCAAAATATACACCTTTAATGATCGTTCACAAAATGTTTACATATTGGAATTACAGATATGTATTGTATTTCATTTGATATATGTAAATGGTTTCATATTTTTGTATAAGTGTACCATAGACTTTCCAGAAGACAGGGATGTGAAAATGCTTACTAGAAATATCACAACTTTATGATAATGCCATTTCTCATCTGAATGGCTACTTCTAGTCCACCCTCTCTTAGTTCAGGATAGTCTGTGGTGTAGTCAAGTCTGTTGGCTCTAACAATGTGTTAAAAT
>JAOTOK010085290.1:0-15543 GCA_025770025.1 Virgularia gustaviana | reverse complement strand
TTTATCTAATTTACAGAGATATGTTTGAAATGCGTGGCCGTGGGCATTCGCCTTTGCGCACTGCAACGACATAAACAACCATTGCGGCTGCAAAATTCCAAGCCAGTTCGATGACTTCGGACAACCATTAAAGTTTCGTCAAAGACTCAAAATACCCCGCAACATTTTGCACATTTTTGCATATAATTTCTTACACGTTGTAACGTCGGAAACAGTTTAAAGGAATGTAGATTGTCATTGTACCAATACTACATTTTCTTCAACTGTTTTTCGATAAACCATCGCCTCAGAGAGACTGATGCAACTGCGTCTCACGTCTGCAAGTCGTATTAAGAAGTGTCGCAACAGTACACAGGTCCCGACAAGACCCGTTTGTATATAGCAATACAATTTTGTGTAACTTCTAGAAACTTTCATTGCATAATCACTGACCCTAGCTATATCTGACAAAAATAGGAATTGCAACATCTTATGAAATGCGACATGTGACCAATGACCACATGTGACCCCTGTGGTGACCCGCCATCACGCGCGCTTGACTTTTTGCAATGTCATATCCGGTTGTTACGTAGGATGTAAACAAAAAACAGGTTGACGATCAGGTTTTGTTCTTGTTTTTGGACGAAAATAATAAGCTGTTGTCTGGCGTAGTGAATTTTATGTAAGAAAGTCGACGGATTTCTTGCACGCTCTAGTGCTTGTATATATCTGAAATTGAGCAGAAAATACAAGAAAAACCTGCTTTTGACCTCTGTCAATGGCCAAACGCAAATCAGAAGAAACGGCGGTTGGCTTTCACGTGAAACGTGGTCGCTACGTACAACTTTCCTCGGACAATCTCACGGCGAAAAGGGATGGCGATACCTACGACAATGGTGTCTGCTTTACCCAAAAGCCACTCAGAATTGGCGATGTATTTCAATTGCGAATTGAAGAAATGGATCTAAAATGGGCAGGCTCATTGGTAAGATCAATTAATAGTCTATATTGTTGTTTTGTTTTTAATGAAGTTTTTATTACTATAACTATTGCGTTATTGGTCCATTCCAGGCATTTGGCCTTCCAGTTTATTATGTACTGTATATATAATATGCAATGTGTCAGCCTGGTACCAGTTGTATTGTACTTTCAATATCGACCAAATATACTGTATCTATTGCAATGGTATCACTATGGCAAAATTCTATTTGCCAGTATTACCAAAATGTTGCAAGTTGCACACACCATGGTAGTATCCACCATACTAAAAATACAATCTGCCCAATTGCTGACCCTAGCCGGTGCTAGATATTCTAACAATTATTGCATTATATGTTTTTGTTACCACTTTTAGAGGCTTGGTGTAACAACTATAAACCCTGACTGTAGAGAACTGAATGTCGCTCGAGCGGCGACCGACCTCTTCCACAACACAGAGTTCACTGATTATTGGATTCTTTCTGGTGCAAGACTTCATCATGGAGTCAAAGAGAATGAATATTGTTTGAACTTACACAATTTAAAGGTTGACAGTCGTATCGGTATGCAGGTGACGCAGAATGGTAACCTTGTTTACTATGTTGATGGTGTGTCAATGGGCAGTGCGGCATGTGATATACCAACTCAGAAACCAGTTTATGGTATTATTGATATTTATGGTAAAACGAAAGTCATCTCAAAGGAATCCTTTGAAGGTGAGATTGGTAAAAATGTATTAATATTTTTGGGCCATATGGTACAATTATATGATAATTAATATTTACGAAATTAATATCTAATTAATGTCAATTACGTTATTTGGTGCACTGCCAACTTTTTCCTTCTGACATCACATCCGAGACTTTATTAATCATAGATAAATTAATTGATAAAGGTGAGAATTTTTACTATGTATATTATTCAATAAGTCCCAAAATGTAAAATCCCCCTGACCTTTATATAGCCAAAAATAGCACTTTAAAGATATATGAATCACTTCTATTAGCCCAAATGCCTGTTGTTTCTTGAAAATACAATTTAATTTTATATTCAGTTTACAGGCTTGTGGACCTTTGTTGCAATGCAGTAAGAAAACTTGTGAGAAAGGAAGATATAGACAAACTGTCAGTATCATTACCAAAACCCATTATTTCTCAGTTGAAGCAAGCAGCATCATAGCATCAGCATTAAGTATATTGTAAAGTACTGGTAATTACTGTAATATGACCAAAGAGCTGCACATGCCCATGCAAGCAGTCACAGCAACATGTAATGTTGTAGGCTGCATAGCAAACATTTCCATGTTTTTTGATTGCACAGGGAAATAAACATGGAGAGCGATACATAAGGAGAGTTTCAGTAGGGGAGGGGGTAGGAGATGAAAATGAAGGAAACCTTTTTGATTCCTTCACTTTTTCTCTTCCTTTCTCTCTTGCATTTTCCTTCCTTCCCCCTCTCTAAACAGTCTCTACTTAAGTATCCTTACTATCCTCCTTTCTCTGTGTAATAAAGAGACACATGTGATACGCTTGCTATGCAGGCTAGTGCTGTAAATGTTATAAATTGAAGGTGGTTGCAAAAATAGTTCATACTACTTCGCAATAGCTCATTAGAATCTAGTACGTTATGTGTACTTCAGTGGTACTGTACTGTACATTTTGTACATTAGTTTGTCAGCACTTGACATCAAAAGGACGAAACTCGACTGGTTCTACCCTGAACCATTTCAACAGAAAGATGAGAATTACATCTCATGAATTACGTCAAGTTTTGACAAATTCTTACTTGACATGATTTCTTTCAAAAGTAATCATCCCACAATAATCCTCACGGAATTAACTTTATGATTCTTGGATAAACCATTTAATGTCATACATACTAGACACTTTATGAAAAGTATGGACTATTTGTAGTATACACCCAGGTACATTGAATTTCTACTTTTCGCCCCTCTATCAGCATATTGCAAACTAAAACAATGTTAAATATTTTGTCATATTTAGCAAATTTCACATTTCAAAACATAAACAAACTGTTTGTTTACCTCCCGGACTGGACATGCCCTTTAAAAACTTGTATTTGTAGTATTAAATCATTTTGTACATTAGAATTATTATATCATATTTTACAGTGCAACAATTTTGCAATTTTATGTGTATTATAAATATGTACCTGTAAGAAATCAGGACTAATAATATTATCAGCTATAGAGTGCTCAGCAATTTGATTGTAATAGCTTATGAGTGTTATATGCATGATAATTATTTGTAATTCTTTTTAGTTTTGTATAGAAATTATAGATATATGTTTATAAACCTTTACTATCATGTGAAACATGTTTGTATTGCTACCTCAGTACCTGTATTATGTATTAGAAAAAGTTAACCTATCATTGTCCTTGAGACAACTAAAATTATCTGGTGTTAGACAGGGTAAAATTTATATTAAGATCGAGCCTTGATACAGCAGGCAATAAACCAAGTTGTAGTGTTAAAAGTAAAAAAACATGATCTAAGGAACAATTTTCACTGGTAGATCACCAGTTGGAATAGGAGTATTTTTATTTTCAATAATGCAAAAAAGGAACAATTTATTTCATTTACACTATTTACTACACAGCTTGTTTTCATTGACAAACTTCTTTAAATAATTATATTGACATTGGGATTCATTTACTTTAAATAAGTAATTGATGAATATGATGAAAATTTAATAATACTGGTGGTAGTGACCAACAAAAGTCCAGCTTATACCCGTTGGTGTACAAATTGTTGAACAACATACATGGGCTTATTCAAGTAATGCACCCAGGAAAAAGAAAACATGGCTGTTGTTCTTTTGCAAATATAGAACTGTATAATTGAAACATGAAAGCAAACACAGTTGATCTACGTATGATAATTATAAAGTAATAAATGTGAAAATGTTCTTATAAGTCGTATTGCATAGATGTACAGCCATTCTGTTTTTTGTTTTGCTAAAGTGCATATGCATGAGGAAACACATAACAGTTATTCATTATAAGGCTATAATAGCACAATTTACAAATTCTCTTTTTTAATTCTAACTACATTTATACAGTACCAAATATATTATTGCATGTATAATAATTATTAAACAGTAATTTCAGTGTTGACGATACATTCAACACATTTGCAATTGTAAATACGAACATTAATGAAATTGAAAATCGGAGTTTTAGTGCTGCACAACTGACCACTGATCTGTGACACGCACACACACAAAACATATATGATAAATTTCTTGGGAAATTCAGTATGCAAGGTAACTAATTGCAATCCAGAATCCCAGTATCTACCTGAATTAACACACACACACTTGACACACACATATATATTATAGCTGAGTCACTATAATTATCGAACAGTATAACTGTATGCATGTACATATTTGTGTGCATTGACGTATTGTGCGGAAATATGAAAATGTTTACAAATATAATTACTCAGCAACCAATGTGGATTTGCTTACAATAATTGTATTTGTAAATTTATATACATTGTGGGTTGTTTTATAGCATTCCACAGGCTATACTATAATATTAGTCGACTAAATTGCTGTAATTCTCACACAACTGCCAGTTGGTCCTATAAATTAGCAAAACCAAATGACAAACTTCGCAGGCTTATTATAGCAATTGGCTTATAAACACAACCCCTTTCAAATTTATAATTGCATTATGGTTGTGGACTGGATTGGGTGGCAGTAATAATTATGGTGAGGTGTTTGGTTTGTGAGATTGCATTGTCTGGGAATTTGTTTGCTTAAATTTGTTTCTCTTACATAACCTCAGACCAATTTTTGATGAATTTTAATTCAAGAACTATTGTTGGGTGTAATGCTGTCTTTGGGAGGCGGAAATTGAATTTCTGCTTCCGGATTTTTTTTCTGGTATACCCTACGGGTTTTGCGCTGTCTTTGAGGTAAAGGGTTGAACCCATCTGCACCATTTACTGCTGTAATGTTCTGATCTACCTTGGGGAGACCATTCTCATTGATGGTTGCTGAAGAATTAGCCATTTCTCCATTAGTCTTTTCATTATCTAACAATTCCTTGTGATTTGAAAAATTTTTTGCAAATGCATCTCCATTTTCATTGCCTGGTTTACGCACATAATGTCGTCTAGTCCTTCGTCGCCCCTGAGATTGAGAGGATGGGCCTGAACCACTCTTGGGAACCTCACCATTTGGCATTTGTTCATGTCTATTGCTACTTGTTGGCTTTTTTGAATCAAGGTCACCACTCCCAGGTGGACTAGGTGTTGTTTTTTGGGAAACACCATTTAATTCTGGGTTTAAAAGGTTTTCTGAACTTCCTACAGACTGTGGGGAACTTCCAGGTTGATGTCCATGATGTTGATTAGATGTAGTCTGGTGATTTGACTCATTTGTTTTCTTCCTATGATCATTATTGTTTTGTTTGACTGTTGAGGTAGAATCCTTAGATTTTGTCTTGTCATCTAAAATTCGATGCAAAGATTTTGATTAAGATAATGTACAGACACCACAAAGAGACTCAGGAGTCAGGCTTCTGAATTACTTCTAGAATAATCCATTAGCCATATAGTTTGGACAAGAGGCATGCCTAACACCAGATCAATTTACAGTACTTGTAAATTACTCAGTCAAAATCCTATTAAAACAAAACTGCATTTTCACTGCTAACTGCACAGCACAACATAATGTTGGCAGTAGTGTACCATATATTTTGCACAAGAGTCTATAATATACAAGACGAAATGTTCTCAAATTAATTGCTGCATGCAGGAAATATGAAAATAATCAGTTTTGTATGGAGCATAAAGATCATCAGACTATACACATCAGATCTAAAATTACTGTACAAAATGTACTACACTACTTGAAATCATTTCACTTACCAAAATTTACTTTCTTATTTTTCTCTGATGTCAAAGTTCCAGTCTAGAGACAAACAATACAATCTTTGTTTGTAACTACATTAATTTTAAGTGTGTCAGTTCAATGATGGGTTAATTGTTGACTAATTAAAGTTAAACAGTCGGTTACCCTTACAGCAGACTGCAGGCTGTGTGCACAGTAGTTAACTAGTCTGTGTATCAGTCAGCCAATCAGTAGACCATGCAGACACCTGGTTATTTTAAAAGACATAGAACTGTTTCCATGCTTACTTGTTGTTTGACAACCTCTTGTAAACGTGCATGCATTTCTGCCTGATCTTTTAGATGAGATGGAGATACAATGATGCGGTCACTTCTGCCCCCTCGTCTTTTAGCCCCCTTCCATGGCTCATTTTTATCCTTTGGTTTATTTTCCACCACAGTTGGCGCAACTTTTAGTGGAGGTGGTTTATTTTCAAGCTTTTTCTTAACCGGTTCAGGATTTGTTAATTTCTTGTATGACGTATAATGGTGCTTGATTGGGGTCACTGTTAAACAGGAAAACAAACTGTGTGCACCAAAAACCAATGATAATAATATCATGACATAATTGCAAAGGTTTAAAAACAAAACTTAACAGTACATACCTTCACCAAAATTTTTAATTGCCTGAAACAATAAAATTTCCAATTGTATAATGTTTCGCACAAGAAGAACAGTATTGTGTAGACTAAAGGGAGCACAACAGCATGCTATTTGTCAATTTATATGAAGCATACTTTGTCATGTCTATAAAATGTCACAAGGTAAGCTTTGTATAAATTGATTATAGCATGCTGTTGTGCTCGACCCTTGACAATGCAGCATAGTATGTATAAACTCTGTCACACATGAATCAATGAAAGTACCTCTATCATTTGTTCTTCATCTCCTTTGAATCTTTTTGTTGTTCCAAGGTCTTCATCTATTCTTCGTTCTCCTACAAAGTGCTAAAAGGAAATAAAATTCATGAGCTTTAGATTCACAAATGTGTTTTCACTAAGCACTTTAGTAATGTGTTATTTATTTGTCAGAAACACACTGTGGTGTACATCATTGTTTACCTAAATAATGAATACTAACCAAGTATCTGATGCTCCATTCCCACCAGTAACTGTCAGTATAATACTGTATGAACTAACCTTAATTTCATTTCTAAGTTCTATTGCTTCCTCTTCAGTCATAGTTCCAACACGGTTGCATTTATACTTGAGACCAGCCGCATCCTCTTGTCTCTCTTGCAAGAGATTTTCTGGCGGAAAGAATACAATGTTGTAGATGAAGGCACATAATTTCAACACTACCAATCAAAAACAAACTACAGTGACACCCTTCTTATGGGTTTCTGTACTGTACATGTGTGTCGCTGTTTAGTAAGCTGTACTGCAGTACAATTATTACTTACTGGTCTCCTGTATGACAGTTGTCAGCTGGTCTTCTAATAACTTTTCTCGTTCATCAAGTCTAAGAAAGTTAAAAAGTCAGACATCAAAGTTTTGCCCAGCTGATGAAAACACCAATACTGAAAACGGAAATAGATTAGACTTTATAGAGCTATCGCTTAAAGCACAAGTGTACATACGCTTGTCTGAGAGTTTGGAACGTTTTTGCCAATGCTTTGGTAGACGTTTCAGCATCCTAAAACAACGAAGACATTTAGTTGTCGCACACTTCAATTTCCACCAAGGATTTTTCCTCCAGGTGCCCTGCTTTTCCCACAGCTCAGTAAAAACCTGAACTACCATAAAGTAGAACATGGGGTGAACCTGTAAATCCAGGTCTTGTCACATAGTGATACATTGAATCAAGCTCTGCCATTAGATGAGGGGTTTATGTGACTGTGTTTTTGTCTGCCACTCACTATGATTTCATGACACATTTGCCTCACTTAAGTGTGAATTACATCTCGCCTCATTATGGACAAGAAGAAACTCTATATTTGTTCTTCAATTTTCTGGTAAGAACAGATCAGTATATTTGTAATTACAAAAGAGATAGCTTAATAGTCTGTAGTCTTAACTGACAGTCCCTCAGGCACTCCCACAAGGTACAATCTGTGACTGCATGGCCAGGTCTGATCCTTCTCAATCCAATGTTTGCTTCTGCTAAGTATATGCACTGTAGGGCAGAATCTGAGCTTGTAGGGCAGAATTGCAAGATTCTCAAGCTTTAATTTGTACAAAACATACTGAGATGCCCTTCTCAAATGGCTGCAGCACTGTCTTTTTAACCCGTGTTATAACTAGTTATATTAGATATATAGTAAGCAATTATACCCTACCTCATCCAACACTGATTGAAATCTTGATATGGAAACCGATGACCTCTGAAGATCTTTTAAAGATCTCTTGATAAAGTCATTGCTTGATGCTGAATGTGTCCTTACTCGTTGGTGTTTCTCGTGTCCATGATGTTGCCCTTTCTCGTGTCCATGATGTTGTCCTGGTTTTGCTGTGGCGGCCACCTCTGGTGATGATTTCTCTGACACAGTTGATGAAACAACTGATGATGGAGATGATGGCACTGGCAATGGTTTTGTTGGATCTTCCTTCAATTCACCATTTGTCAATAATGGTTGTACAGTTGGGCTGGTGGAATCAGGTGGCAAGCTTGATGTTGTTTCATTTGGACTACTTTGCTGGTTAATTTGCTCACTTTTTGCATTAATTTGCTGTCCTGAAGGATTACTTTCAGCATCTACACAAAGAAAATTAGAAAAAATAAAACAAAATATTCTGACATCTCATATATAACGACACAGTTTCTGCTGAGATAATGGTAATAATACAGTATATACTGTATGATACTCTGTCATTATTATTTATATATTTATTATTATTTGATAAGGTTTAAGCTTGCTAGCTACCTTGAATGGATTAGGTCATAATTGTGTTTGAGCCAGTGAGAAGTTCGAATGTTCTAATAATTTACATTTACATTTGGTAGTTGTAATTTTAAAGTCTTACCAACTGCATTATTAGGTTCAACCCTCTGGCCTGTGTCATTTTCCTTTGGTTGTTGCTTTTTAGTCTTCTTCTTTTTATTCTAAATATAATATGGAAATAGAATACATTGTGTGCTGCCTGGGAATATATGTAGAAATGTTGCCGCATTTCCATTCTTTGCACACATTATGCACATCTGAGGAATAATTTCTGGGAAAGTCATAGACATGCTATAAATATCAACCAATACCGCATGGCCAAACACTAGCCAATTTTAAAATAGCAGGTATATTATTTCAAGTCCAGGAAGGGTTAGGGAATTTGTCGTGTATCATGGTGACATAAGTTAAACAGAGACATTTAATCTCAAACTTCTGACTTCCAAACTTGAAAATGCCGGCTGACTTTTCTAATGTTTGAAGTCTAAAGAACGTCGGAAATCACTTTGCAAGAATCATAGATAAACTATGTCCATTTTAGCTGGTGTTACTATGATGCACGAAAAATTTCCCGACACTCCCTGGTACATTTTGAACTTATAACAAGATTAATTGTTGGGCAACCTGCTCTAACTAGCTTAATGAAATGGCAATGAGTCGAGAATATACTGTAATATTATACAACTCAAGAAAAGTACAATGTAGTATACAAAAGGAAAAAAACTTAATTATAGTCGAGGAATTTAGTTTTAGATTCTAAAACGTTTATCATACTGTATGTTAATGTGAACAGTCTGACAGGTGAGAGCTATGGAATTGTTCACCTGGTATTTCTAAAATGCAATAATTTTAAGGGCTTCAAATGTTTACATAGAGAAAATGGAATTTAAAAAAATGCATTGTGAAGTTATGATATACTTCAAATATTTTTAAATCTTCCAATTAAAACATCTTTGTTTCAAGATGGCTGCCAAGTATGGCAGTTCAAGTACTTGGAATGTTTACATAAAATGTTTTTATAACAAAATGGAAGTAAAGCATGCAAACAAATAGCCATTTCTTTGAAGAGGCTATCTTGGTCAATATGGCTAGAACAGCAGTCTAAATTTGAGTTTTGAGGAATTGTAATACAATAACACTGTCAATAATCAGTTTATATTAGATATGTTAGATATATTCCGAACCATTGGCTGATTAATAATGCATCTGTAGTAGTGTATTGGGATAAACATGTTTTGCCGAAGCCATATTTTCAATTCAGAGATACAAATTTAGTTTTTTTTCTAAATAGAATAATGTCCAACTATGCGATAACATCGCCAGCATTTAACTCGCGGCCTATCCAATCCGCGAACAGGTCGAAATTTAACGCATTTTTTACTTAACAAATGACCTAAATTGGTCAACGCCACGCAAAAAGTGAAGGCTTGTTACCACCTGTTGTAGAAACAATTATCATATGGGACTAAGCTTGGAGCCTACGTATGTACATAAATATTGTTGGGACGTCGAGATGTTTCAAGAAAGTGTCTAAAGATGGTTCAATAACTAGGAAAGTCGTTACAGTGTACAATGTCTTACAGTTTATAGGCGATTAAACTAATTGAAATTTCAAAACGAAAGCACGGCCTTCCGGAAGTCTGAAACAACTATTACCAAAGCACATGAGCATTTTTCAAAAGCACGACAAGCAAGGTCACCGCGGCCGGATTAGGAGCTTTTGAATTTTACAAAACGTACTTTCTACTACGGCAGAATTCTATTGGTTTAAGCAAACGGGAAAGTACGAAGACAGATAAATAATAGAGAAAGAGAGAGCGGGTATTGCAAGTATTACACGCTTTGGAATCGCATAGTCTACTCAATAACTAATTTGCAACATAACTGTTGCAATTTAGTTATACGAATACTCCAACGGGTTGTATTAGTATATTGAAGTTTTATAATACCTTGCGTTTGCCTTGGACCGTCCACTCATTGTGATTGTTCATGATTGCGCCGTCTTCTAGGAAATAAAACTTAACATGAGACCACAAAAGCAAACAAACATGAGAGTTAAGGAACAATATTATGCAATAGACGTATAAATGTCGACAGGATACTGGCCTAGCGGTTGTATCGTCCACCAAATTAGAATTATTTAGGGCATTACACTTGCCAAATGGGAAGAAGAAGACACTCTAAAATACCTTGGTTGATGAAAGAATTCAGTGCCGCATCGACATCGTAGTCGTTAGATTGCAGTGCCTCGGCAATCTCGGTTTTACTCCGGGTCGGAATAGCCTCAAGGATGAATAAGATCTAGGCAAGAACAATTCTCGTACACATCACGGTGTTTGTAGCGCGCGAAGAATAGCGTATTGTTGGCTAGTTTAAGCTGCGCTCGGAAACATGAGACCGAAGGCGACGAGCTGAGCTGTCAATATTTTATAGGCATGCCTATATAACAAACCTACTTTCTTTTTTAAGTTCTCTGGCAGCGGTTGGATCTTCTCTGCCAACACATGACGACGGCCAGCGTCGTACAACTCCTGCGAATCTGAAGTGAAAACGAAAACGTTTGAGCGCCTCGATATGTTGTCGGAGCGCAAATAATCGAGCGCAAAGCTTGACGAACCTTTGGCGACTTTCGATGGTTTCCCTGCCATATATATATATATATTTTCGCCCCAAAGGATCCGGAAGTAATCGAGAAAGCTTGTGAAAACGTCGGCGATTGCATCGTCGACAACTTGGTGTAAAATTCAACATTAATTACCCGCGCGCGTGTCCCCGCGAAACTTAAACCCACACTTGATTGGTCGGCGCAGCGAAACTGAACTTCTAAGTGGCCTATCGCGAAGAAACTAACAAATATTGAGAAACCATAACATTAACATACAGCATATGTATACGAAATGCAAAACGAGTCCATGCTTCCATGATTAAATTAAAATGCAGAGTGTTGGAAGAACGCGAATAATTTTCCGTGTATTGTTGAGTGATAATATAATACACGCTCATTAGCCAATCAGATTGCTTGCCGTGAAAGATGGTTGTATTTGACATAAGTCACCGATAACATACAATATAGTCAATGGGGTAGATGGTCTGGAAGCTTAATAAAAATTCAATAGAACTCATTATCTATGTTATTGTATTGTTCTAGCTTTATGTAAGTTTGTGCACCTTCGTAATCACGTGCCCATTGTAGTTGCGTAAACAACCAATAGGAGTAACCAACCTTGGTCACTCACCAGTAAGATTAATAAACAATAGACACGTTCGACGTCGTCATTGGCTGATCGCGGCTAAATACAATAGACACGTGATGACGAAGGTGAAAAATGTTAATATGGATAATGAGTTCTATTGAATTTTCATGAAGCTTCCAGACCATCTGCTATATTGACTATTCGTGGTGTGGTGACGTGGTTTTCACAAATAAAATTTTCATAATTTTCTCAGCTCTGTTGAGCATTGGAGTTGAAGTGGGGCACAAATATGCCGGCCATGACGTCAAGTGAAAAACCAATAATAATGTTAAATTTTGAAGCTCAAACCTTTATTCATGCATTTCACTACCTTTTGGGAGTTCCAGTCGACAGAGTCACAGAGTAAAATCGTCTAGCGTTAGAGTAAAAATTTGTCATGGAATACAACAAAGCAAGAAAGTATTGGCTCAGAAACTCTTCCTAAAAATACGATAAGTTTGATAAATCCTTTGAACGCCTGGTTGTATGCATAGTCAATATGGCAGATGGTTTCGAAACTTCTTAAAAATTCAATAGAACTCATTATCTATGTTGAGTTAGGTTTATGCAAGTGCTGTGCACCTTCGTCATCACGTGTCTATATTAATTGTATTTAGCCGCGGTCAGCCAATAATTCCTCGAACGTGTCTATTGTCCAATCTCACGGGTGATTGACCAAGATCGAACACTTTTATTGGTTGTTTACGCAAATATACAATGGGCACGTGATGATGAAGGTGCACAAACTTGCATAAAGTGTCATTATTCGGCCCTATGTGAGATTTATATCGATTGTACTACATCACCACACAAGGTTTCTTGTTTCAATCTTATTTTATTTTCAAAATCTACAATAAACTAACCACACTACGCCATCGAGATCCTTCGTTCCACCATCCGCAACATAAGTTGTAACCGCAGTAACTCGCAACAACCAGCCTATCCTGACAGACTACTCTATTATCTAATGACAGACGCTTGTTCTTGTCAAAATAAAATCTCCCAAGCCTATGGGTTGACTTTAATGTCTATACGACTACGTTACAGAATATTATTTTTATAAATCATACTTTAAAAAATAACTTTTCACAATACCACATTGCATAATGAGTCTTCAGAAAACTACTGTTTTCTTATGTAGGTTTGTATGGGTCTTCGCGAATGCAGAAACGAAATATCTTTATAAACTCATTATGCATTGCGAGGCATTAACTTAGCTATAAATTATAAATTGTGAGTTGATATATATTAGAGTTGTCGCATCCCGCCCATAAAATGTTGGTTCTAAAGACCCGTCCTATCCCATCCTACCCCTTCCTATCCTACCCTATATCCTATCCTATCCATCAAATTCATTCGCTGGCATTCCTTTGCAATTCAGACCAGTAACTTTGAAAAGCGATCCGCCAAGTGGTTCATCTTGTGGATTCTGACCACTGTATCCCTCGCTAAAATATCATAAAATATTAAAAATATAATGTCAACACAAACGCCATGGAAAATACTTTTGAATATTTTAGGTGACGTACATGTAAAACACAAGTAACGCTTTGTCTGCATTTGGAAATCTCTTCCAAAAGACTTACGCGAGTTTTGCATCTTGGAAAACAGTTTTAAATTAATCATTTATGAGGAAAAAACAAAAGAAATCACCACCATGACTGTGGTTTCAACCATAATCAGTAGAGTACATGGTCTGGTAGCTTCACAACAATTCAATAGAACTCATTATCTATGTTATTGTTCAGCTATATGCAAGTTTGTGCACCCTCGTCATCACGTGCCTATTGTGTATTTACGCAAACAACCAATAGGAGTAACCGACCTTGGTCACTCACCAGTAAGATTGAACAATAGACACGTTCGAGGTCGTCATTGGCTGAACGCGGCTAAATACAATAGACACGTGATGACGAAAGTACACCGTGCTTGCATAAACATGTATTTTTTTTGTTTTCTTCCTCGTGAATTAGTGAGTAATCGTTTTTATAATGCATATACTATACCCATCGAACTGGGTTTTTTTAGGAATTCGAGGATAGTTGTGAGGGAAATTCTGAAACAACTCACGAGGTCACATAAAGTTCGTCCAAGTTCTTTCCTCCCCAACAACATGATGTCACCTTCAAAGCTGGAATCTTCACCGAACGCAACAAGGTACCGTTCGCCGGATCATAGCGTTGTACCTATATAGAGTCGTAAAATAAAGTTAACAATTTATATGTATGTTCAACAAACAGCCTAGACAGGGGCAGTGGTGCTAGCAGCTATATATGAACAGCAGGTATACAGCGCTGTTTACCTGGCCAGTTCAGGCTTTTGCTGACCTGTTCAAAACAGGAGTAAATATAGGCTTTGCAATTAAGCGTGTGTACGGTAGAGGAACGAAGCTAGTCGAAATGACTTTTACCGGCAGAAGCATGTTATCCGGCTGCGCGCAGGTAACACTAACCTCGACCTGATGTAACATCATGTAATTGCTTATTATAACTGCACCACTATTTTGCAAGAACTGAAGTAACAGTTGTATGCACTAGAGCTATGATGGTACTTGCCTGTCTCCCTTGGTAGATCGCTATCCATAGTTTATCCTCTGCATCCATACACATCCCGTCAGGGTACTAGCAACATATACCAAAGGTCAAACAAAAGCTTTATGGTGATCACAAAACAACTATTAGTTTAGATATCGTGTATATATGATACCCATTATTCCACAACAGTATTCTGACCTCGGTTAAATTAAGTTTATCATTTCAAATGGTTGAGAACAACCGTCTTTTTTGAGCACCATGTTCAGAGAGAGATAGGGTAAGTTAGCAGCTTACCCCAGTTTTGGGATCAATCTTGATGGCTTCCTTTTTGTTCGTCAACGTGCCGGTCTCGAGGTCGAAATCGAACCCGAATATCGTTCTGAAATTGCGTTACAAGAAGTTCAATTTAGTCTCGTTAGTTCGGGAAAAATATTATAAAAGAATGAAAAAACACCATCCAAATATTGAAGAATATTTACCCAATACTGCTGTCAACATGATACATTTTCTTGTTATCACTACTCCAGGCTATACCATTAGATATGTTCACCTGTAAAGTAGGATAACGGACCGTTATTAACGGTTATAAACAACCGTTATTAACGGTTGTAAAACAATGCCGTACAGATCACATGTGACCCACATGTGACTGAAATGTCACTATGTCACACGTGGTGGCACGACACTATGTCCCACATTGTGACAAATACTCACATGTGACCCAGATGTGACTGGCACGAAACTACGTCCTAAGTAGTCGCATATATTCACATGTGTCTGGCATGCCACTGATTATTTTGTAGCTACGTAATGTTATTTCAGTGTTAGGTTCGATTGCTGACCCTAGTTGAGAATACCTTATTATAATGCCACACCGTTTTTGTTCCTCCACGTTCTAAACAGTACTAAATAAAACAATGAAGAAAATGCAAAATATAAGACATTCTTCCTACGTACAGTAAGCTAGAGTCGAGTGACATGTGGCTGTTTTGTGTCGTGTATATTGAAGCATATTC
>JAOTOK010085179.1:0-15553 GCA_025770025.1 Virgularia gustaviana | reverse complement strand
CACCGACGAATATCTGAAATTATCCGTAGATTTTCAGCCAATCAGCAGACGATTACGCTATGCAATGAATAATAATACCTCTTATTGGGTCAGTGAACGTGTTTCATTTTACTTTCTATAATATGATGTTTAATCCGAGCCGCTCTTCTTCGATATTTTGTTTTATTACTATCATTATTATTACTTACTTTACTTTACTTTATCACATACTTTATTACTATTATTACTTTACTTTATTGCAGTACTTTACTTTACTATTTACTATCACATAATTATTATGTTAATATAGGTGAACGATTAATACCCTGTAAAAAGCTAGTGAGTCCCTATCTCTACAAGGATATATCATGATAAAATACTTGGAAGGAATTGTTATATGTAATATAGAAGATTATCAATATATGTGCTACTTACATTACAGCTGGTTGCTTCAAAATATGCCGTTGGACTTCAAATGTAACTTGGCGTACGAGTAACTAATTAAGAAGGTCATAAAAAGAACATTAGAGGAAACACGAGCTAAATTACGAACATGCAAGTATTAGTAATGACACAGTCGAACATCAACTCAAATGCTACAGCCTGATTGCTATATGCTACAACATTTTATCACTATCTCCAGCTTGCATGTGAACATATTTTTTGTAGTTTCTTCTTGTTCATGGGCCCATGGCTGTTTTATATTATCTCCTAAGTGTCAGCTAAATATCATTTATAGTAACTTAATCTTCCAATACAAACACTGTAAATAACATTTTATTTATTATACACCAGTTATTCACCACAGTAATGCACATGAAGACGGCATGCCAAAAACATCACAAGGGGACATGTAGCATGGCGTCCAAGACGACGGGTAATAACACTTTATAACACTAAATATAGGTGTTGCTTCTCATTGTGAATGCTTGTAAAATTATACTTACCAAAGCAGCTAAAATGTTTGACGATATAAGCATATAAAAGACATTATTCCAGCCCTATATAAATTAGAATAGATGCGACAATATTTAAAATGTTCAATAGTAAAACTTGCATAAAAGTACAGTGTTGGCAATTAGAATTGCTAAAGCTCAACGAATACCATTGGTCAAGTTTTTCTTTATTATTACAAATACTTACATGTTGTGAAATAAGAGACGTCAGAAACGGTCCAATCGCAGCACCTGAAAAGTAATATCATAAATCGTGAAAAATGAACAAATAATCAGATTAACCTACACTGTATAAGGGACTGGTTGCCTGCACTCTTATGATGGCTGTAGTTAAACATGCGGGATGAATTTTTGTTGCAGTGTCTATGTTTTATAGGTTTATGGTGCCCTGCATGCTTAGGTCTGTAAACAGGTGAAACGTTAATAATATACTACAGTTCACGCGTGGTGCCAAGAGCCTAATGTACGTTGTTTTTAATTGGAGGAAAAAACACAGAACCCCCGAGAATATGCAGGACCAAATGAATCGAGTGGTTTGTCTATATATATAGGGCCTTGGGAAAACCCGGAACCTGAACCTGGATTAATCTGAGTCCATTATGAAAACATATTACGTCGAGACTTTAATATTTCCCGGTCTCTGCAACAACAAATTCGATAGTGTACCAAGTGTTCTATGTAAATTGTAATGTAATTGTTCTTGGAATGATAATTAGACACACTGCTTCTTGCACGCGAGAAAGCAAAATTCAAGAAATTACTTCCAAAGAACAAAGCACATTTTTGTTTTTTACGTCGTGTCCAGCAAAACGTCTGATCCCCACTCTACCATGGGGGCCAAAAGATAACACTATGGCTCTTTTTGTTATTGTAATATTACCTACATTACGATATAGACGTAGTGGAATCTTACCAAGTGAACCAGTACCATCGATAATAGCAGTAACCGTTGCCATAGCCTTAGTATCACCACGAAGAGCTTTTTGAGTGCCCTAAATAGAACTCAAACTGTTAATAAAGTACGACAGTTGATGTACCGAACAAGATATGATTTCATTTCCAAATGGTTAAAACAATATTTCATCAGCGAGTGAATAAAAATATAATTTTTAGCACCACAATATTTAATCATGTAATATGCCATAGGCCACCATCTTTAGTCCGGTTTCATATACACTGGAGAAGAAAGTCAACTGCAATTTAACTACTTCTCTTGCTTCAAGGAAATATTATTGCAATTTTCTTAATCCCTCTTAGTAGTGAAAATATATTAAAATGCATAACATATTGCCGTGAAGAAAACTATTCTGTGTCGACCTTCTACTTAGTTAGAGATAAGTGGGAGAGATAAAAAACGAGGATGGGATGGTGCCCAAGAGCTTAGATCGCATATAACCCGACTTTTGAAGGAATTATCTATCTTAATTGGCTTCTGAGAAGGTTTTCTAACTCTATTTTCTTGTTTGAAATGTTCCCTTTATCACAATCAGTGTTCAAAGTCTGACTGTTTACAATATTGATTCAAGATGTTGTCAAAAACAAACCAAGGTTACAAATGTTCTATATAACACTACTTGCCTTTAACACGTCAGAACGTCCGAACCATTTGGCCAAATTTAATGCAAATTTTAGCTAAATTAATTAAAACGTCCTGGGTCTAAATGTTTTTTTTGAATTTGGGGGTTATAGGCACTTTAAGTCTTTGGTAATATAACCATCTATAGGTTCAAACCTCTGTCTAAACAACCCTCAAAAATCACCCAAATATTACCAATGACCAATGTTTAACATTAATTATAACGACGAGCTATACTTCACCTACCAGATTTGCTGATACTGCTGTGGTTATTAAACCATAAGGACCATTTACTAATATTCCACTAATGATCATCAGCGCTATAAAAATCGAAAAGGTATGAACAACTGTAATATTAACCATGTTTTCACATATCATGGTTTTAAGAGTAAACATTGCTATGATTTTTATGATTTTATCTTCTCAAACTCATTAATAATTTATGAAGCAAAGACAAAAGAAATACATAATATTATGTAATGCCGTATTTAGAAATTTAGTTCAATAGCACCATTAAAGTTAAATTTTCTCTTAAACACTCGTAAGCAGTCTTGAACTAATTGTTGCGGGTGCGCCTCACATTTTCAACCAGCTTATCCGTATTTAGAAATTTATTTCAAGAACGCTTATTCGTGTTGGAAATAGTTCTTTAAATGTAGCCCGAAGTGAGAGGGGTCATGCTGTACAAATGATGTAGTTTTTATTCCAAACAAATCGGAACTTTCGGGACTGCTTCTTATCAAACACGGCAGAAATGGCATAATATATCATTTCTGACCTTGCAAAAAAATGGATCGAGTACACTATACTAAATATATCTTGAAACGTGCGAGTGACCACATGGACTTCGTATTTCTCTTTCTTCGATTAGGTTGTATAGTATTTTTTCTCAAAAATCATGAATGATATGCGAATAATGCTTGAGACAAACGTTGTAAAAACAATAACAAGGCGGGTATATAGGAAATATTTTGTGTTTGTATGAAAGAACAGAGATGTAACAACTGCAGCCAATGAATAATCTGTATGATCAGTGACGATAAGATGATGCCCAACATCGAAACGAGGCTGGTGTGCGATCGCAAGATTTACTTTCGTAACAAAGGATATTGTACCAAATGCAATTTCATTATCTGAAATCCAAAACGGTTCTGAGAGACGGTGACATCGTGTGAGCCGTACGTTTATTAAATTATAAACAATATACAGGAACACAGTACTTACTGATATTTGTTGCTACATTCTCGTTGGCAAAAAATCGGTAAATATACAGCTGAGAAGAAATTGAATAAAATTACTTTATTATTAAATATTGCATGCCTATGCTTAGGAATACAATCGAGTGAAGAAAAATACAAGGAAACAAACCGACGGGGCAGCTAACACCAGCATGACGCAACACGTGATTCCACTGCAGTGAGTGCGATCTGATATTACACCTGCCAGTATGCCGCCTGAAAACAAATAAAATGACTTGGGTAAGTTTTTTTCTGTGTACCATAATATTAGTGTATACCATACAATAACGAAGATTTACAACGATTATTTACAATTTGCAATTATAATTTGTAATTTGTATACTATAACGTATTATGTAATGCTGTACAATTTAATTTCAAGCCTGAAATAACGATTCTAAAACAGTGATTAGACATAGTTAGTTAGTTACTTTTTAACCCTGTGTTAGAACTTAGAACAACTCAGCATAGGAAGCTAAAAACGTCCATACCGATTATCCCCCCGACATCGAAATAGATAGAAAAATCACCAGCGTCATCAGCGTCACGTTTAACTCCTCCAATTTCTAAAGAAAAATTACATATAGTATGTACAAAAATCTTTTTTCTGCGGTTTGAGCAGAAATACTAAACGCTGAACAATGGTCTACATATAAAAATGAAGCTCTTGAAAAACTCTATCTGATGTGTTAATTTGAATTTAGCTTAAAGGGAAGTGTTTTAAATTTGAAAAAAAACAACCAAAAATAGCCACCAAATATTTTCAAAATTTTTCCTTTGAGCTAGTGTTTTAAATTTACATAGCAAATAGAGTTCTTAAGAGCTTCAATTTGATATGTATATACGGACCAATGTTCAGAAATTAGGTGTTTCTGATTTAGATCTCTCAAGCTGAAAGACCTTTGACTTATTACGTATCGTTCGTAAAAATAATTATGATGCTTACAAAATAAGCAACATGTACAAAACATTGGAAGTTCAATGCACTTACTTGTATGACTTATGTAGTACGGAAGCCAATACAGGAATGTATAACTCACAAGTTTGGCAAAGAACAAACAAAGTGAATATTCTATTACACCCTAAAACGAACACAGGAAATATTGGTTTGTATTTATAAACGGTGGACTATCAATGATTGGCAGCAACCTGTCACGTGATGCAGACTTAGGGGTTCGAGTTGTTGAATAAAAAAGACGACATTTCAGAATTGTCAAAAAAACACGAAAAACAAGAAAACTCAACAATTCAATTGACATCGTCTTCGGAGGATCTCAGTACGCTAGAGAACCTCTGCTTTTCATTAAGTATATATTTTCTAAACATTTCGATTTCCTCTTAACAGACAAACGCGCAAATACTACAGACAAACAACCAAAACAAAAATTATTATTTGGGTAGATACATACAGGCAAAAGAAATGCTTGCCAAAAAGCGATAGCTTTGGAGTCAGCTCCATGTTCTCCTCTTCTCCTTCTTGGAACACTGGACTTCGTCTAAAAGGATTTGCGTTAATAGGTGTATACAACAGGCTAGTAAAATCAGATATATTTATTCCAGTACGCCTAACGCAAGATAGATGGCCACGGCGAACTCACGAGGTTCAGTGAACTATACCTTTCATTCGTCAAAGAAAAACTTAGTGGAAAACCAGCTACTGAACAATTATCATTGTAAAATCATAAAAATGATATTAAATCATGAGCTGTAAGGTTAACTCTTTTCAACCACGAACAGTCTTTAGTATTTCACTCTGTCTAACGCCAGACGATTTTACTTGTCAATTGGGGAACGCCGGGTGCGAAAGAGTTAAAAACGGTCCATTGATCTAATTTGTCAGCATTTTAGTCTTTACGTCATTCATAAGATGTATTTCTCGCGCATTAGATAGAATTGACTCAGGGTAAAACTAGTGTCGTCATTTTGACGTAGAGTGCAGACACGCAAATTCGTTTCCAGTGTGGACAATTTTTTCACCTCACAGCCACATTTTCAAATGCTTCAATAGGGACTTAACACCATTTCTTCCAAAATCACATCATCCCATTTAACCCTCACATAATGAACTTGATAATTGTACAATAAATTATTCGACTCATTAGCACTTTAGTAGTTTAAAAAGTATTTTACGGACTAAAAGCAAAATGGCCGCAGATCCCGGCGCATTCACATGGCTATTGTAGTTGATGAGTCTTGAAATATAGTACAGTCACACTAGTTCATAAAACGCACCTCATCGGTATCTGCATTGATATACGGATTTAAAAGACTCCTTTCGTCTGCATTCTATATAGAAAAAGAAATAAATATTAAATAAAATAAATGGTTGCATTGGTTGCATCATTCCCACATGTTGTCCCAGAAGGTAGCATCTTGAGGCCTCTTTTGTTAATAAAGTTTCGAAATGACTGCTTGTATATGCTGAGACTCGACACTTGATTTCTCTGGTTCATCCATCACCGAGCTCAATGCATGATAAGCTAACATCTGCTATGGAAGATGTCCAGCAATGTTGTTTACAAAATCATAACATACCATGCTTAGAAATACCACCCCCCCCCAAATCTGGGACACTTTGTACTAGTCAAAAAGCCACTAGGGCCATCATCAACCTGCTCATCTTGCATGACGGCCCTTCGTTTAAACAAGTGCGCACTGTTTGCTGTGGTTAACGATAATCACTTGTTTTGAAGCCATATTGCCAATATTTGAGCTCACAACTCAGTCAGATCATTGCCTTATTTCGCGAAATCATAAAATATTTCCGCCGTTTCATTCCAGAGACTAGACACTTTTCAATTATAAAACTTTTTTCTATGCAACCATGGGGTTCGGCTAATTCCTCTCCACTTGGAGGGGACAAATGTGACACACTACCAGAATATATATTAAATAAAAAAGTCTTATCCTTAGCTAAATTAGAACAAACCGGAAATACCACCCTCGAAACATCTTTTTATTCAGTGGTTTATCACCTTTTTTAAATAAAGTTTTCAAAACAGTTTGGTAAATAGTGAAAACATATGAATACTTATTGTCACCATTCTGCGCGTGTATACGCTCGTAAAACTTCGAAATACACTTACTTCTGGCTCTGTTAGATCATGGGATAACTAGAAAAAGGAAGAAACAGTAAGCGAAATTATCCAAGTTTACCATGCAAGGCTTATCGTCTTTACTTTTTATTGTACTAAGTTTACCGTAGACAAAATACGGCCAAGGCAGTAATGGATTTACTGGGGGGGGCGAAGAGGGGGTGCTCATCTCTCGTGAGCTTGGGTAGGTGTGCATATTTTATAATAAATTTACTACTAAAAAAATAGCACAATAATCTAAAAGAACAGCTTTTAGTTTTATGCAGATAGCAGTATCTTCACAAGGAATATATGAATCAAGTCCATATACTGTATTATGACATTGTCAGCAGTAAACATGAAACGGTGTTAATACTGCACACCCAAATTCGCAGGAAATTTATGAGTGTGAGCCCGATTCTCACAACCAATTGGCCAACAGTAATAAAAGCTATACAAAAGGGTAACACCTTACACAAGGAATTGACTATTGACCGACTCATCGACACCGCTTGGCTGGAGCAAGCTCCCCCACACCAACCCCTCCCTCAACAAAATCATGCTGGATCCATCAATGGGTGTAGGCTACGTTTAGTCTGATAGACGGATTTTCTAGGGGATGGCATGGCTGCGGACCCCTCCAAATGTCCGTATCACACAGACACCCTAAGCAACATGTTCACCCACCAAAAAGATCTCAATCTAATCTAGTCTAATTATTCATGCAATAAATAAATAGTCACATGCACAAACAAAAGTTAGCGTACAATCGTCAGTTAAGAAAACCATATATTAACGTTCTGGAGTTTTATGACCCACTTTGTCACCGATACTTCGCTCCCAGCCCAAGGCTTTCCCCCCGTAAATTTTCTGGCACCTTCACAAGAGTTATTAAGTGACCGCGATCAGAACAAAAAAACCCAGTATTGTACTCACGTGATGTTTCGGTGGAGTGCAGCCAACATGTGAGGGATCTAGCAAAAATAGTATATAGAGACAACCTGTTTAATTTGGGAATTTTGGACCCAGTCCACATGCGGTATTACGTGTAGTGAAGGTCGCTTAGTTCAAAATAATGTGTCACGTACCAAGAACCAGAAAAAGAAACACCAAGATGCCTGCTCCAATGATCATAAGACCAGGAACAATAAACGACATCCCCCTTTAAAAAAGAATGTTTATTAGACTGGAAAATAACACAGAAAACGGAAACACCGATACTAATACAGTCTGATATATATGTATAGAACGCGTTACCTACCAATCATCATCCGCCCATACGGCAGCAACCGCGGAGCCAACGATATTCCCGACAGACGTGTGCGAGTTCCAAATACCCATGATAAGGCCACGTCTAGCAGTAGAAAGAGAAAACAAAGCTTTAAGGATATGACTTAGAGAACAGATCTTATAAAGACATAATTTTTAAGAAGAAAATAAATTCAAATTGCAACCAGTTGCCCGTGTTAAGACATGCCCGACATAGTTTATGACTTTTTACGTGATTACGAGATCAAGGTTGCATGAGTTTATCAAACTGGTTCAAAACACGTTGATCACTCAGAAACACCCGAACTCCAATTTTCCTTCAACAAGCTTGTACCTGATTACATGTAGTTGTCCACGCAAAGTCCTGAATTTATATGTATGCATTATTTGGTCTGACAAACTTACTGTCCTTTTCCAAACCAGTTTCCAACTGCTTCCACAACCGCAGGCCAACCTGTTGACTAAGCAAAATATATAAACACCATTACATTATAAAGCAATTAAGCTTACAGTCTTTTCTGCCCATTTCAGTCCAGAAACTCTGTCCGGCTGTCCTGGCTAAGCTATAGTATGCTATGCTTGCGGTTTACTTTCACAAGATAAAAATGTTTATTTCGTGAGTTATGAAAATATTTAAGACGTGGTTCAGATTTATTTGAGACATGGTATAGAACGGACCAGATATCCCACTGTATCTTTATCACTAAATGTTAATATTAATAACTCTTAAATATGATGACTAAGTGTAACACAAAATCATTTTATATTAAATTTGCCTGGCGTTCATATAGTCTCTTAAAATGATTAAAAAAGTAGAAATTAAAGTCAGTGATGACACTTACCTGGGCTAGACCCGCACAAATCTGAAAAAGAGAATGAACAATTCAGTATTACATAACTGCAAGCTGCATGCAACACTAACAAACAAACTAGAGACACGGACAAAGTGATGAGCCGTACGTCCAGCAGCGACAGTGTTAATAGTAGAGATTTAAAGAAGAGAAGGCTGACAACCTAGATCTCTTCATCAAATAAATATATGACAAACCTGCCGAACAGGAGTTTACATTACGTGAAGTAAAGGTAGGCAGGCACTTTTTCTTAAAGAATACTGGCTAGTGAATTCCTTAATGTAACCCCTTAATACTTTATTTTAAAGTACCCTATTGCGTTTTGGTAATCTGATGTAATGCAGGTTCTGTATTTGAAGTCACGCACAGCTAGAACCACAGAAATATTTATTTTGGCGACATTGACGCATCATATAACTTCAGATCTATTAGGCTATTCACCAAAATTCATGATAAATCGTGAACATTTTCCATAGATTTTAATTTTTTTTTCTGTTAGAGTAACTTTAATAAGCTGTTTTAAACCAAATGATTTTACTCATCACGGGGAGAGCTCCATAACAATTACCAAATAATTGTGTAATTTAGACGAGGTCTGATGGAGGTAGAGAAGTTATTTTCGGTGATCAGGACAGATTCCAAGCAACAATAATAATAATAAAAATAATGTCGAATAAAATTTTTCTGGATCTCGATAAGTAAACTTTACAATATTTTAATTATTACCTCGGTGTCTGTGTTGGGAGTTCAATGGTGTTGCGCTACTAATGTAATGGACCTCGGTGTATGTGTTATACAGTCTACTAAATGCATCGCTGTACAGTGCTAATGTTATTATTACCTGTGTTATAACAAAGAATGATAACTGGTGAATCTTCAGGTAAAAGCCAAGTCCAAAAAGAATACTAAACGCCCCGCTTAGCGTCATTCCAATAGTCAAAAAATATCGGATGTCCATATTTTCGGCAAGGTAGCCACTAAAGGAAATTTTAATAAAACATGTACTTATTACAAGATAGACGTGATCAAGCTTTGAATTCTATTCAATTGATCTCAAGGCCACAGAAATAAATCTCATAAATCACAAAAAAAAATCACAACTAACGTGAACCGTTCAATGGGTTATGCAATGAAATTTCACTTAACTGTAGTTTTTTGTGATCGCTTTCCAGGAACATGTTTTGTTACGAATAAATTCAATATTTAAAATGCAAATAGCCTTACTATCACGTTAGATTATTTAATGACTTTCTCAAGAAACGTCTTAAAAACGAAGAAACTTCATGACATGAAGAAACGTTTCCTGTCCATATCGATAGACGGAACGGGAATTTTGTAGCACTGGTCAAGGTAGCTAGTCATTGAACACTTCACATCACGTTTTCTGTCAAGTCATTATACAGCGTGACATCATATAGTACTAAGATTTTTTACATCATTAGCCATGTTCAAAAAGAGCAGTGGGCTAATGTTTGGAAGGGCAACAACAAAAGGCCGTCCTTACAAACATTCCAACATTCACCGCAATCCAAACAAGAACCCAGTGCTCGGCAGCATATAGAAGCAAAAATATATATAGAAGCTTCTTTGTTGGCTTTAGATGTTTTTGAGAAAGCATGCAATCACAGCCGGGCAACTGCTGCAGTATAACCATATTTCATAGTAAAATTTGTTAAATTTCACAAACTTTAAAAAGCTAGCGCTAAAATCAGCCTATTTCACAGTCATTGTCTACGGTAGCTATTAAACGCTGTTCATCGTCGAGATATTGCCCATCATTTTCGCGTGTGATGTTCTTTTATTATCAGTGGTGTGATCATCTTTCGAGCAGGCGTAAATAACACTTCTAAAAAGCCTTGTTGACAGAGCATTGTAATCGTTTCTATTTTGCATGTAGCGTAATGAGTTTTACACGTAAAAGTCACGAAGCTAACTAAAAGCTCATTGTTGCCGGTTCTTTTAATATATATACAGTTTCGTTTACTTAATTAGTTTTTTAACTTTCGTCTTTTTTAGTCAGGGTATTCGCAGCAGGCGAAGAGCCAATTACAGCCACAACGTCATGCTCAGGCTCTTAAGTCCGCACCCACTACGTTCCCGCTGCGACAAGAACGGTGACGTAGTTGGAGGAGAGAGAAGAGCCTGCGTAGCAGGGTGTTAAGCCTGGTTTACACTTGCCGTAAGAATCGGGGATTTTTACGTAAGTGCCTTATGACAGGTATGAACATTTTATGTTTGTTTCCCAGTCAATCCTCGATATCGGGGATCGCGTAAGAAAAATAGAAACGAGAATCTATTTTTCTCAGTCATCCCAGTGTGCCCCCAACAATCTGGGATTTTTACGCAAGTTTGAACACGCTTATCGCAAAAGTCGCAAGAAGCATAAGACACTGGGACAAGTGTTTGGACAAGACGTTTTACGACAAGTGTGAACCAGGCTTTGTAGCGGTCTCGCGTGTAATCTGAGGTGGTTTTTACTATAAAGTGAGGAAAACCGGAAGACTTGGAGAAAAACCCTGGAAGCACGGGAGACACCAAGGGGTGCATAGTATGATCAGAATAAGTTTAGAGGGGGTATTTTACCACATGTTGACCACACGCTTTCATATAAAGGTGAAGGATCTGAAAAATTAGTAATTAATAGTCTGAAATAATATGTAAATGACCCCTAATGCAGCTCACCTTCCATACATTCCCAAAGCATAAGCTCCCAAGAATGCAACATCGAGGTAACCAAGAAGGGATTCCCCCTCGCTATCCAAGCCACCTAGTATGGAAAGTTATTACATACAACCAAATTAAAAAATTTGATTCAATAATATTCCACATCTCTTAGGATTATCGTCATTACATAATTCACTGAACTAGGGATATACAGTACACAACTTCAATGTCCAAGAGTAGGCACCAGTTAATTTTGGCAAATAATTATATTAATAAACTATACCAAAAGGAGGCCATGCTGTACATCCAGAATCATTGACACTTGAGCAATTAGCATTCAAAGTCTCCTAAAATGACAAGCAAAATAATATTAATAATGCCCTGTTAACATAGATACTTAGTACAGGATTGCATTTTGTAACCTGACCCTGTACACTCTATGCAATTTAGTTCAATCATCTCATTTCCAAGTACCCCAACCCCATTACTGTATTCAGACTTGGGTTATTTGTAGTTTTAGGACCCCAAAATCCAGAATGTGGAATACCCAGTATGCATAGTTTGGGATCGAGAATCCTAGTCAATAGACACTTTCAAAATTTGCTTCAATGTGCAATATTAACACAAATCAATAGTACTGAAAAGAGGTTGGTAATTAGGAAACATACCATATTACAATTATAAATATATTTGCCTGCCTTGATTTCATGCTATTGTCTCATGTGCATTCTAGCAAATTCGGGAAGTGTTTATAGGGATCCACAAATTCAAGACCAAGTATCCAGCTACTTCCTAGATTATGTTCACGATTATGATGCATGCCATTATAGGGCAAAATATTTTAAACAAATTAAACTAATCACAGCTGTAACTCTATATGAGCAGCATAGGAAATCTGCTGTCTCTACCAAATACCAATCTTATTGCAATGAGTACTGAAAGCTGTCAACAATATGGCTGCCAAACGAATGTTCTTTTCAAAAAATGTTTTAATGGGATCTCCATTGTTTTGTACAGTATTAACTCTTTAAAGCCCAACAGGGACTTTATATATTTTACCCTGTATATTATTATTATGCCGATTTTACTTGTCAATGTGGAACCTGTTGGCTATAAAGGGTTAATACTTTTTACCTTCATGCTGATATATAATCTGACATATTGGCATTCAATATTTGGTATAAATTTAATTTAATAAATCCCCACAACTGAGATCGACAAACCTTCACAACTGAGATCGGTTTTCTGGATAAGTGGTATGATGCATATGCTATGAAAGTTAACGTGAAAATATGACCACGATACCTATGGAGAAAAAAGTTTCCTATATTAGTAAGGATAGTCACAATACACTTGCCAGGCAAAGATGTTAACCAAATAGACAAATAACAGCTGGCCTTTTATATTCTGCTATTTGATTAAGTCTGTTTGATGTTTCAGGTAAAAGGTTAAGTCTGGAGACTTAAAGACTTTGTGAAAAACATATCATTTGATACTCTCAGTTGGAGTCTTTTATAGATTGAAGGTACAACCTCACTGCAAACAACCTTGACCTAATTGCTTTGTGGGAAGAGTAACAAAGACATGCTACATGAAGGGAGGGAACATACATAGGGTTTTGCTGCCACCCCCTCTGACTCCCTGCATCTGTTTTTATCCAGGATACTTAGTTCAAGAAATAACCACATTAAGACAATAAAAATACATAATTATGTAGCCACTATAACGAGACAATTTTAAAAATATTTTCTTCAAAACAACTAAACACTACTCAAGGTTATCAAAATATAAATTAAGAATTTTTTTCAACCTAAGGGAAAGCAGCCTAGCAATTAATACGTTTCCTTTTAAGGGTGTATTTAAGATTGAGAGAAAGACAAAATCAGTGAAAAGTCACTATATGACTATCATGATTCATAGTAGCCACACATATTCCAAAAATGTGTGATATGAGAGTTGGAACAAGCAATTTTGATGGACGATTGCAGTTGAGAAGCATAGCCCTTCAGTCTATACCAGTCAGGCACCCCCCCCCCAGGCTCCCTCCAGCTCATGGCCTGACTTAAGATATTCTGAATTCATTTTAGATCTATCAATTGAAAAATGATTCACCAACAATACCATAGCTCTATGTCCATTTTCCATGAAGTGGTTTTCTTTTCGGCATTTTCACACATTATACTCAGAAGATCTACTGTATACTGTATTTAATTTTTATTTTAAATCAAACCACAATAGCAACATGACTGGAATAAATTTGTTCTAGAATTATGACAATATATATTCTGAAAGTAACTTCTTTCAAGGGCTATCAATGTTCAATAAGTACAGCCACCTGTCAATGGCTAGAGAATACCAGTCCATTTTAACACCTTATAAAAGAAATGTCCTATCAATTCATAATTTGGATTCAAAATTCAACATTTTTAGACAATTTTAGGGGATGCACACACACTTACTAGGACATTCCAGAGAGATATAAAAAAAGTGGAAATTCCTAAGGGATAGCCTGAGAAAGCACAATAATTTTGGACGAAGGGGAAGTTAAAGATCAGCCAGGGGTTCAAAGAGGACACACACACATTTCTCTGGAAAATTCCAGAGGAGAGGGTCTAAATAAAGTTGAAACTCCTAAGGGGTGGCATAAAATGAGTGACAGTAATCCTCAAGAGAAGTGGAGATCATGTGCAGCAGATAAAATTTGGAATAACCAATTGCCAAACCATCACCATGTAATGTATCACTAAATTTCAACAACACTTATCGAAGGAGGAGGAGCTAGGCTACAAGTTAAGGAGTTAGTAATGCTAAATATTGGACAACAAATATGCAGACAAAATCTTGCAAATTTGGCCTGCCATCCTATTTTCGATATGGCAGCTCAAATTGTTTTCTCCTGCCAGTTCATGTATCTGGCTTGCCATAGCACATAATAGCTGACATTGCAGTTGGCAGTTATTTATCTGAAGCTCTGCTCATTGTTTCAACCTAAATTATTTCAACCACATTAAGATATTCTTTATGATTTTATTACCAAAATATCAAATATAAATAAATACAATATGTTGTCCAATTTCCAGACATTTGTTTATATCGCTACTACATGTATCAAATATCAATACAGGTAGATTTTTACAGTATATTTTATTTTATTTTATAGTATGCTGTATGCATGTAATTTATATTATGATAATTATGATTACAGTATGTATTATGGTATTTTATGAAACTTAAACGTTACTTTACAACTAAAAGTTCTTTTTAGTTGCTTTTTGGTTGCACTATCGTCTACAACTATACAGCATATTTTTAATTCTGAATATTATTATGCCGGCTGTTCAATCAATGAATACAACAATATGAAAATGGTCCAAATTTTACTTACAGTCTATCACGATCAGTTTGTATCCATTGTAAAAAACGAATTCCTAAAGGCACTTTTTGTCGGTAAATACGAATACGATTTGATCCGTCTTCTTCTTCCATCGCCAAGCGCTCCAGTTCAGCGGGCTCCAGTTATGGACGTCGTTCAACTTATTGCGTCTCCGGTCTCGTGACAGACGCTAGGCGCGATAAATTAAATAAAAAGTATCACGACAGTTGGATTGGCTCGCTACAACAACGCAGGAAGTCCATGCCGAGTCACAGTGGTCTAACTATTCTTTCCAGTCTCAGTAAAATAAAAATACATACATTTTGTTTTGTGATATCATATCGATTTGTTACAGTGCTGATTTGTTTTGCTACATTAAAAAAATATCATGTGATCAGGTTGGGGCTCCTAGCAAGCACGTGAGATCATTCGTGAGATCGTGAGCGTGACCCAGTGAACTCTAAGAGGACTGGAACGATAACTCCGGCGCCAAATATGAAGCCGGCTGCTGGGGTAACGGGGCCGAAAAAACATCGTTTAGAAAACGTTGTTTTTCTAGCACAAGATAGTCAT
>JAOTOK010085068.1:0-15556 GCA_025770025.1 Virgularia gustaviana | reverse complement strand
AAAAAAGACTTACAAAACAACTTTTTGCGTTCTATAAGATTAACCAATAATCTTTTCAAGGTTTATATGCACTTTAATACAGCATGAGATTGAGGAATATTATGGAATTAATATAACTGTAAAATTTGAAATATAAGAAGAATTAGCTCCTTGTGGGGGACCGGGGGGGCTACGGATGCCCGTCTTTTTGCTAAAACCAATTTTGCACAATAAAACGTCGGTGGTAGTGAGACCTATATGATTGCCTTTCTCTTTGTACAAAGGAAAATATCTCTTGGAACACGAATCCAACAAAGTGTCTGTGTATAATTTTAACATCATATGAAGTGTTCCCTAAGTTGTTAGTAAAGGTCAATCTAAAGGTCCTTGTTACAGTCGAAAATAACGCTTCTTAGGACAGAAAAAAAGTATCGTCGGCGAAATCGTTGTTTTCACCTCCTGATTCCGTTAAATATATTTCAAACGAACCTAAAATTCGTGTCTTCAGTCGTTGCTTAAAAACAACCGTGATGTTTCTTTCTCTACAGGCGAAGATATGAACTATCCTGGTCGTGTTTTTCTCATCTACGATGGCGTCCATTATGACCCTCTTGGAATACACTCTCCAGATGGAACGCGATTAGAAACTGTATTTGATTCAAAAGATGAGACGTGGGTTTCCGAAGCAGAAGCTCTTGGAAAAGAGGCTCGGAAGGTTTGCTATTTTAGTTTTAGTTGACTGAGTTAAGGTAGCTCGATATATTTTTGAAAAAATTGTTGATTTTTGGATCGAATTGAAATTTACAAATAGCAGCAGCCTTAAAGTTGCTTCTAACTAACTAATTGTTGTGTGTTTTCAGAATGGAAAACGATTGAACTATGAAGTTTTGTTTTAAATAGCCGTTTGTATTGCAACAATGACAATCCAATATGGCTGTTTTTGATTAAGTTTATTTCGAAAATGAGTTCCGTGACCCTAATGTTTTTTCATCAAACGTTTTGCTTCAAACTATAGTATTATTAGGACGGTTTGGAAAACATATGCAATGCGAAATTGTTTAATAATTATTTAAACAATAAGTCTAATAACAATAAGATAAAAGCTATTCTAACCATGTCATTTAAATATTTTAGTGTCAAATTTTGCAATTTTAATCCAAAAATTAATAATTTTACCGCAAAAAATACAATGTCATTGAGACCCAGCAGCTCTGATAATGCAAGATTAGCCTGGCAGCTGCCGACATCCAACAGAAAATTTTCAAAAGTAGCTAACCCAAAGAAACATGAACCTATAACGAAGATTCCCTTGTTCTGCCTTGTTAGTAGAGTGTGATCCTTCTTGTGGATCTATCCTGCACCCGTCTCCCTAGACTTATACGACCCTGAGGTACCTCCTCGACTTATAATCGAATTTTGTTTGTTATTCTCTCCTTGAACAGATGAAGCAATTCACAAACACAAGCAACTTTACTTTACGCTGTTTGACATGTTCAAAGCCGCTTACAGGTCAAAATGCTGCACTGGAACATGCCCGAGAAACTTCACATTCGAATTTTGGAGAGGTTTGAATGTTAAATGTAGCTTTCTGACATAATATAGGTTGCCAAAACAACTCGGTTATTTATATGTATAATATTATATAGTTTGTATTAAAAGATTATGTACACTTAATTAATTCATAATGACCAGACTTTAAAGTCCGTTATATTTTTGAAATTCGTAAATTATAATTTTAAAAACATGAAATCGTATTTACCATGCCTTTCTTTTGTCACTGAGTCTCCTTGTTTATATATATATATATAAAGTCCCTATACGAGTCCGCCAACTATAGGAGAGAGATATAAGATTGACATGCAGGTACAGCCACATACGTTTTATTGATTAATGTCATTGACAAACATGCACGTTGCAGGGCTGGTTCAGGGACAGGTCCACGGCGTCTTCGCGTTGTTTACAATGAGTACTTTCACGTCCAGCGTTGGTGTCGCAGAAGTTTGAGGGACGTTGTTAGTAATTGTTCTACCTTCTTAAATAGTTTTGTTTTCTACATTTCAAAGTGCTTAAAATTCGTATTTCAAAGCATATAATTTGCTTAAGTAAACTATTTAATACTGCTGATTTTGTATGAAGGGAAAGTCGTTCTACGTTCTCGCCGTTGTCACCGAGTCTCGCTGCTTATAATATTATATAGAGTCTCTATTATTATCTAAGAGTATAACGGCCAAGGTCTGGTTTGAATATTTGCAATTGGTATAACCGTTTCGCATTTTGATATTTCAATAATAATTTTGCATTTTTATTTTCTTGCTTACTTAGTCGGCCCTGGACGGTGTTTATTTTACTTGATCATCATTTATAATCAGTTAGCCTATTAGGACATACAATGAAGAAGTAAAGTAAAAGAAAATTTATAACAACTAATATTCTATATCAGAAAGTGTTTGAGGCTGCCTCGCATTCAACATGCAGACGTCTATCTGTATACGTTTTACCCTAACATCTGATCAAATTCCTAAACACATCTAGAGCAAGGCCTACAGACCGTAGCAGCTATACTCTTCGCACGTTTGCGCAGATCATTATTATACAAAAGTACATCATTTTTGGTGACACGTTATCGTACTGATTCAAATGATTTCCCGTTTCCTCGATCACTTTGTTACTATTCGATCACTTTGTTACTGTATTATTGCTCGGTTACTTCCTAAAATGGACTGGGCAACCATATCATGCTTGGAGTCGGCATTAGACAACACAGATTGGTTAATGTCACCTGCAAATTCATATTAGCTAAAATGTTAATAATTTATGGCAAGAAAATCATGCATGCTGGTTGACTGTTGAAAGGGTTTAATCAAATTATGTTGAATTATGTTGTGCGCATGTTAGTATCCATGAAAACCGTAGCGTCTTGAAAAACACAAAATAAAGTTTCGTTTATAACCTGGAATGCCTACATACAGATATACCCAAGATAAACGCGACTTTCAACGTTAAGTGTGGAGCAGTTTTGAAACTGTAAGTAGAACTGTCAGTATAATTTTGAAGCCGATATTATGATATGTTTGCAAACATATAACGCATGCATAAATTCTGCAGTTTACTGTAAAAGGTATTTTGATTTCGTATGCGATAGTCGTTCTAGTGAGGGGCAAACTTTTCGCGAAGTAAACTAAACCTACAAGCATGCATCAGGATAGCAAAAACCAGCAAAGTAATCGGCGTACTCTTTCATGCAAACTATTCCGTACTGTACAGTGATGTGTAATTCTGCAGCTGTTTTCTTTGCGTTTTGTGCACTTGAATAACGCTGTTTACTCGATCATCACAATATTCATGTAAACAAGTTATCAAACAAGTCTTTCTAAAAGTACTTTTGATGGTTATTTTTTATGGATATTTTGCCTTGTTTATAGTTATATATGTCTAAGGAAATTTGGTATCGGGAAAAAGTTAAGTCACAGAATTGTGAATTCAATCGGGGTACGAATCCGGCCGGTTCCAAGCATGAGAATTCGGGGTCGAAAGCTATTGAATCGACCTGGTCGGATTTCGGAATTCGACAGTGGGTTCCTTTTATGCATCTGAAATCTGCTTATCGTTCTCAGAATCGTTAATGTCTGCTGTTTTTGGGCTGTGGTTCATTCCGAGGGTCCTTCGAATAGGACTTTTCAATCCCGAATCCAGTACCATAATTTTTCTGATATGACCAATAATTTTAAAAACTTAATAGAAGGATATAATTCGTATATTTAATTCCTATATCCGACTTGTAACAGACTAAAGACGTTGACGTACACATTGTTGAGCAATTGTCGATGAAAACGTCATTACCTTGAATTGCTGTTTCGATAAACATCCTGTATCCAGATTTTTTTTTCATTGCGATCACGTTCATAAACTCTTATGAATCCCTCGTCCCGTTCGAATCCTGTTTTTTCCCCCAGATCCCGTTTCCCGTTGCGAAAATAATTGAAATCCTGCATCTCGAAAAACCTATTGGGGACCGGCCTTTATTTACCAAGGATGTCTCTTTCCATTGTCAAACATTTACAATGTCGAACATTCTTCGTTACAATTGGTATAATACTGATATACATGTTTGCGTGATGCTTGTTTGCCTGTTGTTTTGTTTCGGTACCTGGCCGTACCACAACAAGAGTACCGACAGGAATATTTCTCGAATACATTTAATAACAAGCATCACGAATATGACATCTTATCATGAATCTTCATACTGCATGGATCATCAAAGCAATTCGAAGTCAGTTGTATGAACGTGGTCACAATCTTCACGATTGAAGGAATCGAGAGATATATAGTTATAACAAATCGTATATATGTGTTAATTATGGGTCAACTATGATTACTGCCCTGCCTGCCTGGTAGCTACTGCAGGAATATTTATTATTTTTTTATTTATTGCCCTTCCAAAATCAACAGCTGCCCTGCCGATTTCGGGGGGTGTCACCCCCCCCCCCCATACCCTCAAGTTTCGCCCCAGGGCATGACACTGTTGTTACAGCGTTACAGCGTTATGGTAGCAGTGAAGAGAGTGAAATAATAACAGTAATTTCATTTTAGAACTTGGAGCTTTGACACAGCTTAATGGCCGCAATTTCACAAGAGGAACCAAAACAAACTAAACGATCGTCATATAGTTTATTTAAAGAATACACAGAATCAACAACGGTTCATGGCATCCGAAACGTGTTTGGTGAATACTCCAAAATAAGACGTGTTGTATGGTTACTGTTCTTACTTTGTTCTACTGCCTTTTTCCTTCGAAGTGCCATAAGAACGGCTTTGTCTTACTATGATGTGGTGACCCGTATTACGATAGCTAACCCTCATTCTACCTCGTTTCCTGCCGTGACACTTTGTAATTTCAATTACGCACGCTCAGAGTACGTTCTTGCAACTAATGCGTCTAAGATATTGTCGCCAGAACTGATATTTGAAGGGAAACTCTACGAAGGGGAAGATGTACAGTTTGCACTTAATGCTAGCCATGAGGATGCGGTAAGGGATGGAGCACATCGCTTGAATGAGATGCTTGTGTCTTGTCAATTTAATGGCGAAGAATGCGGTTACAAAGATTTTAAACCAGTTTTTACCAAAATGGGACAATGTTATTCGTTCAATACCGGTACGTTATAATCCCCGAGCTTTGCGAGGGTTTCTAATCTTGACGGCTTTATCGCTACGCGACCCTGAATTAGCTAATACGCGGGGACATACCTTGCGGGTCATTAGTGAACGCAAGAAAACTATCTGGAACTGATAACTCCATACGAGCCCTCCTATGTTTGGCTAAAACCAATATGGCTGCCAAAAATTTGGTACACGGTTTGTACTGGATATTCGGTTAATTTTTATTTTATTTTTTAAGTGTTATGATAAAAGTGCTATTTTCCAAACAAATCGTGCTATAGTACGCCTGAACTCATCCCAGGGAGTCTCCAAGACTCAGTCTAAACAATATTTTCCGCGCGGATTTTATTCAGGAAAGTGTGTGTTAGGACCAAGGTATTATTTTAGGAAAGGATATCGGATATTGGTCCAGGGTTTTTCTTTATTTTGGAAAGGATGTTGGATAAGGGGCACATTTTCTTATTTTGGAAAGGATGTATTGGTTAGGGCCACGGTATTAATATTTCTGGAAACGTTCGGATACTGGTGGATTTTTTTTACTTTCGGGTAGATCGAAGTATTTTATTTCGGGAAAGACTGTTGGTTATGGCCGGAGTTTTATAATATTAAAAAGGATGTTGGTTAATAGGGCCACTGGTATTATTTTGAGAAAGGATAATGGGTATGGCATGTTGGAGTTTTTTATTTTAATAAGGTTGTCGCTTAAGGCCATGGGTTTAATGTTGGAAAGCACAAATAAGGTGTTAAAAAGCGAGGGTATATATAAATATGATTGTGTACTACATAGTAGTTGTTAACTGTATGTGCTGTGTGGTACTTTGTTGGTATATTTTTTGATAAAATAAAAGATTAAAATTCTGTTAGCCCATCTACTACGCACAAATTGTCTTATAAGGTCATAACCGGTATGTCGTCGCCTTAATCACAGAGCACACTTTGTTTTTGCGAAGGGTCTTAATTAACTTCACTAGCCAGTGAGGCATATTTTCCACGACCTTTGTAACTGCATGACATATTTATCATTACTTAGAGCCCAGAAATTCATCTATCACAACAATACCTAAGCCGGGACGAGAACATGGCTTGACCATGGATTTGTCAGTTGAGCAAGAAAAATACTTTGGCCTTGCAAGTATGGAGGCTGGTTTTAAAGTACACATTCATGAACCAGATGAACAGCCACTTGTAGCCGAACACGGTTTTGCTGTGATGCCAGGAGCAGCGACGTTTGTTGGAATCACCAAGAAAAAGGTACGAGTAATCTGTACCCGCAATTTCAAAATATATGGCGCTGTCACAGGGAAATATACAGTATGACACACGGTGAAATTACTTCCGCGTCCGAGCAGCGTAAAGGGAGATTATAAGATCCTGGGAACGAGGTTGCTTTTGAGACATCAACTCGTATAAGGAATGGCAATTACTTCATGAGAGCGAGCGCAATTGATTTAAATTCCCAACTCCAAAATAAATTCTAGCTCCAGAACATCAAACCATCGACCACCGGGATGTGTCATGCTCCACACCCATTTGAGCATATAAATAAAGTTTTTAGTTTCTGCCCCATGCTTCGAGCGCGACCATCGATTTTTAAAAATAAAACTGAACCAATGCAGCATATCAAGCAATAAATTAAAGATGTTAATATCCAAGTATTTTTTATCATTGATAGATAAAATCTTTGCCATCTCCATATCCGACTAATTGTGAGAATTTGGAAATCCCAGGAATGAAAACTTACACTAAACCTCTCTGTTATGAAGCATGCAAAGCATCGTACGTTATCAAAAGTTGTGGTTGTCGTTCTGCACACGTGCCAAGTAAGACTTAACTACAATAATAATCAATTGGTATACAAGTTACATTTAGTCGAATATAGTCGATCTTATAAAGATTTACAGCTTGGTGAACTTGCCCCGCACTACGATATTCAGGTTAAAGTTTCAGGAAAGTTGAGTGACTGTAGGTTAATTTCATATGTAGCATTCAAAAAATTTAAGAGTGATGGCAAAGTAACATTTTACTTATTGCTAAACATTAATTAAGAATAACAAACCGTTTAATTATCCTCAGCAACCGTTTCATGAAGTTTCAAAATGGCTGCAATGCCTATTTATTCTTATTTCATAAAACCTTTGTATTTATGTTTTAAATATTTAAGACAATTATTTATAAAGAATTATGATGTAGATCCATTTGTTCAATATACTAAAACATTTTTTTAAATGTTTTACGTATTTAAAGCGTGATTAAAATAAGGTAGCTAATTTTAACAGAATAAGAAATAGGCTTATTGTCCAGAGATGGGAAATAAACGCGATTAATGTTTAATTGGCGGCCAATTTTAAACGTCATAGTTACCATAGTAAGTAGGAACTGTTGCCAAGCATCATTAAACCGTAGTTTTTTTTATTTTTAAGTCCCTGACAATAAATCTAATGTTACTTTAATTATTATAGGCTGTGAAGTTCTTCTGATATGAATAACTGTATATTAAACCTATAATAGGGAACCACTTTAAGCAAAATCTATGCATGTTATACAATATGCATTCAACGACAAAATTACGACGCAAACATTTCTCTTCGTTCAATGTGACATTATGTGCACAAATTTTATTTCCTAAGTACAAGGATATAGTATCGAATTCCCATTCTTATAGCTACAAAACGTGCGACGGTTTCTACCTGGTTTCACCTCCAATGGGGTGTTATGGATTTGGCTTTGGCCTTTGAACTTATGTTACTCTTAACACTTCTCTTTTATCATTGATGGAACAATATGTTATAACTGATGATACCAAAAGGTTATCTTATGTCGGCTTATGTTTTTTCCGATATCGACACGCCGCTCATTTAAAAACCTGATTTTGTAACACTTTCTTGTAAAGCTGTCGGGGTTTGACTAGTAGACACTTTTGGTTATTTTGGACAGCAACACCTTATCTCTATATTTATATTATAGTTATGGTCTTAACCCTTTCCCTACCAATAGGGCCTTTATATATTTTACTCTGGCTAACGCCAGACGATTTTACTCGTCAATGTGGAACCTCCGGTAGTGAAAGGGTTAAATAGGAGTTTTTTGTAAAAATGTTGTTGTTAAGTATTTCTAAACCGGCCAATCTTTGCAGAAACAGTTCTATAACGGAAAATGCAAAAACTATGCAAGACACCCCTACATTGATAACCCCAAACATTATGATCTATCCAAAGTAACCACTATATTATATGGATAATTTCATAACGGTTTACGTACGTTTAATTAATTACATCTTTCATCCCCCACAATAGATCTTACCGGCATACCAGTTTGTTCAATTCGCCAGATGTTTAAGTGTACTTACCCCCATGAAGGTTTGTATACTTGCTTGTCTAAAATATACATAGTGGACATCTAATGGACGATTTGTGTAATAATGGACATTTTACAAAGGCAAATCGAAGCCTTTTCTAATTGCTGTATACAGTGGCGTACTAGCCAGGCCACGATTTAAGCCCGTTTTTCACTTCAGCCATTTCTAAAGAAATGAATAATGATAACGATTCGAAATTTGCACAGCAGGACTAAATAGTCGGGCTGGCTACGCTACTGGCTGCCCATAGTGAACTTTTTATGGTTGTTACTAAATAATTGTATACACTTTAAGCTAGAGCGTTCGCGAAAACTAGAAGCTCCATTCAAGTATACTTGAACCGAAGGTTTTAGTGCCCCGCTCCTACTAAGCAACTTAGTTATTATTATTTATACACGAAAGCTGTGCCACATATAGGAACATTATTTTTATCAGGTTACACTACCTCAGTGGTGTAACTGTAATCATATGTTTATGAATGTAGAAATCGTAGTACTGAACATTGTAGTGATTGCTCATACTGAATTTCCTTTAAAGACAAAAGAAATGCATATTAATTTAATGCAGTATTTAGAAATTTACTTCAAGAATATCAGGACAATTCAAGTTAGATTCATGTTAAAAACCTGCGCAAAAACGAAACTTATAAAAAATCAGCCGGTTTTAGAAATATACCTATCAGAAATGCTAATAATATTACTGTCACATAATACTGGAAAGTAAAGAATTAGAGGAATTTGAATTATGCATATTTGTTTTTCTGCTACTGTGCTTTAACAAATTGCACTCCTCTCAGGCATACAGAATTAAGAATTATTTTCTCCCATACTATTACATTGTGAATCCCATTAATGCACATTTCGTTTTATAGGTTTGTTCAACAAACATGAAATGAAAAACTGTCATTGTCCAAAACCTTGTGAACGCACACTTTACGAAACCCAACTATCATATGCGCAATGCCCCGGTGAGATTGCCAGAAATGCTCTCGTACCAATAATTTTGGCGAGAATGGGTTTGAACGAAACACAAGTCGACGCAGGTGGGGAATCTGTGAAAGAGGTGGCGTTCCGATTTATAGGGTAGGTTCAAGGTGGCTGATCGCCTATCTTAAATCATCAACTTACAGTATTATACAGAAATGAACGCTTTCCTTTGTACTGTGCTTTGGGAGATCCGAAAGGCTGAATTTCAAATTCCAAAAATAATAATGTTATTAACGGGGATAACTTTGAATATTCATGCATGGTACGAAAATTATAATTTGTAGGATCAGCCACTTTATATAATAGATTAAGAATTCCGGCGTTTCAACCAAACAGTACACACACAAAATAGAAATGTAATCATCTAAATTTTATATACTTTTAAAATGACATTTTTAAAATACGTTTATAGATGGAATTTCGTTCGTCTTAATATATATTTTCGCGATCTAAGCTACAACATTATAGAAGATATCCCGAAAAATGATGTGGAAAGTTTTCTCGGTAAGTAAAGCTGTCTTAAAAATTGTCGAGACACGTTGTTTTAATCGTTCATGGCCAAGTCTTACGGGTGGGCTCACGCATGTCTTCTGGAAATACCGTGTCAGACGATTTAAATACCGAATGTTCGTGTTTAGCTTTTTTAACCAATTGTTGGCCAAGCCTTTCTCGTTGACGAGAGCCAAAGTTATAACAAACTGCTGTTTGCTGTCAAAGGGTTAACAAAGATTCATCTAAAAGTTTTAATCATAAATAATTGAAGGAATGGCACGAACTGATGAAGTGACTTATAGAGTCTTAGTCATTGACTTAAAGTGTCTATGAAACGAAATGGTAATGCACAAATATAAAGTTCATTATATGAGCTAGGATTATTGTGGGATGATTTATTTTTGTTAACATCATTTCTTTCAAAAATAACTCATCCCACAATCTTCCTCATATAATGAACTTTATATATTTGTGCATTAAACCATTTCGTTTCATAGGCACTTTAATTGATTCGTAACGAATCGTATTTGCTGGTTAAAACTACTCATCATTAGCCATTTTCAAAAGGAACTAAGCACTGGGTTCGAGTTGGGTAACAAAGCATGTTGGGAATGTTTGGAAGGACGAGTGTTTTGTCAATGTCCTTCCAAAGATTCCCAACATGCTTTCCATTCACAACTTGAACCCAGTACTCTGCTCTTTTTGAAAAAGGCTAATCGGTTGTTTACAATCCCTTGTATTATAATGTAGTTTATTTTGTCTTCTTTCTACGTTTAGCCGGGATTGGTGGAATGCTTGGACTTTTCATCGGTGCTAGCGTTATATCTGTTGTGGAATTTTTTGATTTTCTATACAGCTTGCTTGTACACAAGTTGGTCACCAAGTCATGATTATATTTTAAAACTATTGTGCCTATACACGCGACAATGTTTTTCAAGATAATTATGTTTTCCACCTATTGACGAAACTGTATACCCGTAAAATGAATTGTGCACCTCAGGTATTTGCTACAATACACTAGCTACAGTATAGATGTATCGCGTATTTAGCGAAAAGTGGAAAACTATTAAAGTGGAAAACCAAATCTAGTTTGCACTATTAAATAAAGTGGAAAAGGCAATAGGTCCTTGACCTTTTTGGCAGCCATTTGCAAGCTTATGTAGCTATCGTATGCAAATAACCTAACAATATACGTATACTATAATAACTGTTACTTTACTTATAACGTTTGTATTTAAATAATACATTTTTACATATTAACCAATCAACTTTTATTTAAATACGGTAAAAACAATCAGTTACAAATACAATAAAACAGTTACATAAATTGAATATATTTACAAATAAAGGAACAATAACTGTTCTACCTGGTTGCCGTGCGAGAGTTAAAGAGGCGCTGTGCATTCCGTATGTAAACAACAGCTTTGTCTACATTTCAACAATTTAAAAAATAGCTAGCCTTATCATGAAATTGGTGGCGACTTTTACATGTTTCCCTGCTTAAAATGAAACGTGTAATCGAGAGTACTTTGTAGAATACAAAGACTGCTTGCGACTTGCTTTATCGATATCTGCTAGCTATAGTTACGACATAGTATGGAGGTTTTTATATAATGAATATTTAAAGTAACTTGTCGTGTAAATTTGGACAACCCTATAGAATAATAGACCGTATGCACTATGACGTCAAATCGGCGATGCGCGCGGTGCATTGTGGTCTCAATGCGCTTGTCCCAAATTCTATGATTCAGGCTATAATTTTAACATATATTTTATAACATAATTGGAAATTTCTTGGAAATTATAAGTTTGGCCAGTCTGGCAATAAAATGTGGCCTATTGCACCGATGCTGTGGTGCGTTGAGTGCCGCCCAAGCATAACAATAACTAGACACATCGGCGACTTTTACTGGATTACAACTGAACGGCAACTGTCTGCACACGCTACGTATATAGAATTCAACCACATCACGACTACAAACCACGATCAATACGAACTAGTTACAAGGCTCTTACAACTTACGATACGTTACAAAAGTATTCGTCATGTTTCGCTCGTTTCTTATCATCCCCGTACAGGGGCGAAGGCAAGGGGGGGGCAATCCCTGATTTTTTATCTAAAAGATGTTTTTAAATGCACCAAATGGCTATTTTGAAGCTTCAAAATTCAAAAATTTGCCCTGCGGGGCCTGCCCTCAACCCCGAAATAAAACAATCTTTCACTCGACCTCCCCCCCCCCAAAGTTGTCACCCTGGCTACGCCCCTGTCCCGTCATAACATTTTATAGTATTAATTTACATCAACACCATAACTTTGACCGAAAGTTATTTGCTGACGATAATATTATTAATTCGCCTTTCAAATAGACCTTTTATGTGGGAAAAACTTCATGGGTAACACCGCCCTGGTCACATGCAATTTGATTATTTCATCAAAACACAAGCAAATCAAATTGTGTGTAAAATAACGCTTTCCGCACTTGACGTTTTTAAAAGATCGATTCTGAAGTTTCATGTACAAAAAAACATAATAAAGCCGTCGTGTAATACGATTTTCACACAGCAAGAAACTTCATGAATGACTTGAGTTGGCCAAGTTCATTACAAATAATAAATATAAAATAACAACTGCAATTGGCGTGCATTGCGAAAAATGTGTGTCCTATAGAATATATAATGTGCCCTATTCATAAGTTTTTGGTCAAACGTGTGAACTGAATTGATTAAAAAATAATTTTATTGTGCATCTAATTTGATCGTATGATGCTAATGCGCGCGTACACATGCATATTTGTCTCAAAAATCAGCATTCGTCACTGGAAACGTGTCAACAATTTTCTATTTTATTACATGGGTGGGTTTCAGTCCATTTCATGCAGAATGTCATGTATGCAGTAACTCATCCGTGACCAGCCCTTAACAAGACTTAGCCAGATTAAATTACTGAACTGTAAAAATCTACACAATAACCAATAAAAAAACTTTTCCTTTCGCCTTAATTTGATTCATCAACAGTTGGCGGGCCAAATAAAGAAAAATTACGCACCTTTTCCATAATAAATTGATCTAATTAAAATGGGAACATTCGTTTTTTTTAAGATACTGCCTTGAAGCTATAATCATGCGTGTTACCTTTGATAGCTACTGAACAGAAAAATGTTGATTTCAAAACTTGATTGTTTTATCTACTAGTAAAATATACCAAACCTGAAGGTAAATTATCGTTATTTTCTGTTTGCCTGGTCTCAGGATTCTTTAAGTGTCAAAATTAATATTATCGAGCGGTCACTTTTCATTACTTTCTGCATTATTACAATTGATGGCACAGCTTGTGTCTAATTAGCGTGTGCAATCGTGTTGTCACCACGCCACAGTGTTATATGATTGAAATGCACAGTAACATAGTAACATATTAATTTTAAGACTCAAAGTTTTGACATGACAATGGCTGCAACTAAAGACGAGGTATCAACGATACATTCTTTATTTAAAGAATACACGGAATCAACAACACTTCATGGCATACGAAACGTGTTTGGGGATTTCTCCAGATCAAGACGAGTTTCATGGCTACTATGCTTACTTTGTTGTACCGGTTTTTTTCTGCGAAGCGCCGTGAAAACTTGTTTGTCGTATTATGATGTGGTGACCCGTATTAACCTGGTTAACCCTACCTCTGCCACGTTTCCTGCAGTAACACTTTGTAACTTTAATTTCATCCGCGATGATTATGCTTGTGCAACTAATGCAAGTAAGATGTTGGCGACTGAACGTTTGCTTCAAGAGATTGTTTATGAAGGAGAAGATGTACAAAGGTTGCTCAATACTACTTCGTATGATATGTTCAGGGAGGGAGGACACCGCCTGACCGAGATGCTGTTGTCTTGTTCTTTTAATGGCGGAAAATGTGGGGTCAAAGATTTTGAACCAATTGTCACCAAAATGGGAGTTTGTTATTCGTTCAATACAAGTACGTACATTACATAGTACACTTTTTGTCAGATTAAGAACATGGAATTCCTAATTCCTTAATTTTAGCGGTATGCATAACGGTCTATTATGTATACGAATAAGGTAATAATGATCTGGAATCCATATTACTATCTATCTGGGAACGGGGATTCGGGTTGTCGGAAATATAATCGAAAACAAGAAGTGACCCTGGATCCGGAAATCAGGTTGTAGGATCCGCGTATACCAGGATATAGATATCTGGTGAGATATAAAGTTAAGTTGCAAGCATTTCATGATAAATGTTCAAAGGTAATCTACAGTGATCTACAGTTTTCTGTTTAAACCATAGATATAGTAGATATAGATTGCCAAAATTTGATTGCCAAGGTATCTTAACGATTCAATGGTCAGTTGTGAATCACCCAGTGGGGGACGCCATTTGCCCCCTGCGACGCCATTTTCAATGTGGAGGCTAAAAGGGATGACTTAAAATGAGCCGTTTTACATTGTTTTGTCAAATGTTTTCATTGTCATGTAAATGTTTGGTCTCTTTGAATCATCCCTTTTACTAAACTATACTATGTGCTTAATGTGGATAGTTCTTGTTTTATTTTAGAGGCCAGAAATTCGTCTCGGCGGACAACAATACATAATCCGGGACGTAATCATGGTTTGATACTGGACCTTACAGTTCAGCAAGAGAAATATTATGGGATTGCAACCATGGAGGCTGGCTTTAAAGTACACGTGCATGGACAACAAGAGTGGCCTCTTGTGGCGGACCATGGTTTTGCTGTAATGCCAGGGGCAGCAACATTTGTTGCAATCTCTAGAAAAAAGGTACAAAAATCTAATTGGGTGTCCATGTTATTTTAAAAAATTTCGTGAATTATGCTTACAATAGACCTTTTTAAAAATGACGTGAAGTGAGGAAAACGTGATGTTACGCGCAATTTGATTGGCTTGCTTTTTTCACGAACCAATCACATTGCGTGTAACATCACGTTTTCCTCGCTTGACGTCATTATTAAAAAGGTCTATTACACTTACACGAAATGAAGTTAAAAATAATATAAAAAACAATATATTTAATAAAATGCAGAATATTCCTAAATTCCTTCAATGTCATAAATGTATTGATGTAATGTGCAACCGTAAAGAGACAAACAAATGAATAAGATAGAATGACAGATGTGAAGTCATCGGTTCAGATCAGCTGGCATGGCAGCAGATATTTTCCAGTAACCTCACGTACACCAAATAAATCAGCTTCCAAACATTTACCAAAATGTTGAATACAAATTCGTATGCAGCTCAATTGTCAAAAAAGTCCGAAAGATGGAGAAAAATAATTGAATTTACCAAACCAAACTATAAAAGATGGATTTTCCCCCATTGATATTAACCACAATGGTTGGGGATTCCAGATGGCGGCCTGATTGAATTGGTCCATTTTTATAATAGAAACGTCCAATGAATCCTCTACAATGGAGAATGGCGCACATCATGTGTATTAATTAATATCAGTAGCCGGCGGAAATGAAGATTGTTAGAAGGTTTACATAAAATGTTCTTAGCTATAAAAGCCGTAAACTCCTGGTGATGGTCATGCAAATTAATTTACGTTTTG
>JAOTOK010084957.1:0-15565 GCA_025770025.1 Virgularia gustaviana | reverse complement strand
TTTTCATAATGACGTCATAATCTCCATTGTTTGCCCCGTTGTCCCCCCCAGTCCCGAAGGTCTGGCGACGCCACTGCGCTGAACCACTGAAATTAAAATCAAATAGCGGTACGTGTCGACTTATGTAGGCTATAATTACTAAGTAATGATTATGATAGCATTACATGCGATAGTCATAAAACACAGTTATTGACGTAAATTTCTACTTCGGTTGGTCCGTGCACCAGAAATTCGTAATGTTGGTCTGATGATGGCCGCCATTCAGTGCCCAAATGTAAGGTGTTCACCGATTATTTTTAATCGAATTGTTAAAAATAAATATAAAAATAAATATAAAAATAAATATAAAAATAAATATAAAAATAAATATAAAAATAAATATAAAAATATATAAAAATATATAACATTTTGCCTTTTTAATGTAAACTTTAAAAAGCTGTAAAATGTTTTGTATGGCTACGATTTCCTTCATTTATGATAATAATTTTTGCTGCCATTTTCCTTCAACAATAATAATTAATATGTAAAAGCAAACTGAAAGAACTCTTTTACAACAGGTAAAACGTGCACACGCGCCTGTGTTGTTTCTAAACAGACTACAAACTCGACACTTCGGAACAAAACTTTCCACCACTGTGATTGCACTTCGGCAGAGGCATTGGATGTTTAAATAAAATAAATGCAGTTAGATCGGGTAATAAATCAGTTCACCCTAGACACCCAAACTTAGACGAGAAGTCAAAAACGTAAGAAAATAGCCCCGGCGTGCGCCATGTTGCATATGAAGGTAACAGATGAGAAGGCGCATGTCACTATGTCATTGATCGAACACTCTGGGTACGGTACTGATAAGCAGACAACAGGCCGGAGCTTGGGGGGGGGGGCTGGGGGGCATGCCGCCCAACCGCAATTTGATTTGGGGCTGTGCCCCTCCTGCCCACTTTTCAATTTCTTGTTCCGACTTTATTTACGGGTGTTATCAATTGTGTTGCATGATTTTACGTGAACAACTTCTAGTTTTAACAGTTTGTTTTTCAGTTTGTATCCACGTGGTTGTTAGTTGTGAAGTGGGACGCTCAAACATTTTACCGCGACGTACGCGATCAGTTCAACTCCTCTGAGTAGAGCTGCCAACAAAATGTAGAGTTGTTTAATGCATATGAGCAGCTGCAACCTTTAAGTCTTTTAAATGTATATAAAAAAATGCGATAAAGAAGGAAGCTTCACCTTCCTCACAGGACATAACAGTCATCTATGAAGCGATTCATTCATACATAACCTTATATTGGTTAACATTAAAAAAGTATTTTAAAAATTAATAGCGAAGCCGTGCTACTAAGACAGGTGGCACCGAGTTTGGAGGATTGAAAAAAGTTTTCCAATTAGTCTTGCATGTGTTAATTAGTTTCAAAGTAGTAAGCCAAAACTAGCCCACTCTAACTTATGAATGATGCATAAATAATTATTAGCCCAGGTTGAAATTACAGCTGGGCCAGTGTTGAAACTATGAGAAAGATCGGAATAATTTCAACTCAATAAGAAAAGTTGGTCTTTGTATTCGCACGTTATCTTTCTTACTTGAACAATATTTAGTTTCGTACACCAATAACCCACCGGAAATATGACCCTGGGTCCCTGGGCACGTGACCCTCCGCTAAGAGTCCAAGCCAGCTTAGGCTCTTGAACCAGCGCCCTGTCTTGAACCCATTTCTTGGAGATCAGCTCTTGTGGAATGATAAATTATAGTGTTTATTTCTAAAATAAGGATATCCCACCAGGATGCTGTTCCCCTCACTTATGGAGGGTAAAATCGTCTGAAATCTAGCCAAGTAATATATTACAAATTGACCGGCCACCTTACGGAAAAGAACATTAGGGATAAAACTCACTAAGGAAATAAAGGCAACTTCAAAGTATGCATGATGAACAATGGATATATAAATCCTATTTCTTCTCATTGAACGGTTTGCTTATGATGACTCTACATTATATTTCGATATTAAAGTAGTTGAACTATAGCTCGTACTCGCAATGGTGATTACAATTCGAGCAATCTAAACTGCAGGACTTCAATTCAGTGAGCAACGTGAACATCTGCCTCGGGTCCGATTGAGGTATGGAACCGATATCAAGATCTTTAGAGTGATATTAGATTTAATGACTTTTCAGTTGATGAGCTAGGCTTGCTGACTAATACATTCATAAGATTTAAGGCGATGAACTATATATAAATGCCATAGCAGCTGGTGGATATATGCCAAGCAAGCAAGCAATCATGCATATCAGTCCAACTGTCCGTTGACTATGGATTCTCAAAGCGCGTCTAATTTTTTACCAACAAATTCAACGCTAGAGCCACCAAGTCTGTTGTTGGCAGCATTCAGTCAAACCGAACTTGCGTTAATTACCATAGCTTTGTTCATAATATTTTTTATCGGCTCCTTGCAAAATGCAATTGTTATTTTTGCTGTGTTCTCCAGTCGCAATCATCTGTTGGATATCCCATCGACCTGGTTTGTTCTGAGTCTTGCAATTGCTGACCTCCTACAATGTGGTCTGGTAGTGCCCTTGTATATTGTTCACCTTCACGTGTATTTCTGGGAGCCTTTTCTTGTTTGTGGCCACCTAGCAACGGTTGTTGGCGCCAGTAGTTTGGTCTTGTTGACGTTCAATCGATTTCTTTCCATTGTGGATACCTTCCGTTACTTGCGACGCATGACTTTGTATCGAGCACAAATACTCACTGTTGCTATGTGGGGCATTGCACTTGTATTGAACGCGTTGGCTACCGTGGGGAACACGACAGGTATCAAAGAATTTCTTTTCCCTTCGTTTGTGTACTATGGCGTAATCAACACTCTTACCGGTGGCTTTCATTTGTACATGTTCAAACAAGCCTGGTCGAAGATACGATCATCAAGAAAGTTGCACAAAAGTTGTGTACCTAGACAACAAAAAACAGCATCAAGGGAATTCCAGTATTTCTTTCGTCTTTTTGTTGTTGTGGGGACACACCTTGTAACATGGGTGCCGTTCGTGCTTATCATAGGTCTCACACCCGAAAAGGAAAAAAGAAAAACACGTTGGTTTCTACGACGTTTTACTCCAAGTTATGTGATGCTATCCTTTAATTGTATGATTCATCCATTAATATATTTCCTCCGTACCGACGAGTTCAAAAGATTTACCAGACGAGTTCTTCCTGCGAAGCAACAACCAATACAAAATAAACAACCAAGAAATGGTCCTTTTCATATTTCTGTTCAAGGAAATGTTCTGTCGGGAGACATGCAGCCAACGCAAGGGACGTTTTCGAGTACATGAAGACAACGATCTGACGCGACGGAGTTTTGTTAAGGAATAGTTGACTAATTAATTTATTGAACAAATCAACTGAACAATCTACACCAGAAACATATTTGGTAGTAGAGCTGTAGAGGTTGTTTATTATAGTAATAATTATACAAATCACAATAGCCAATATATGTACGGACATCGGTGAGTCCGACGATTAAATCAGCTGAAAAAAATAAAGACCAACTCTGGGGCGATAACAACGCTAGTTTACAGGGACCGCGGAGCATTTTTTTATTTTTTGGGGGGGCTACCGGCTGCCGAAGGTGACACAACACTGGTAGGGATTTGTCATTCTTCTGGAAAATTTTGAAGTTGAGACCCTCGAAAGGCGCTATTTTGAATTATTTGCTAGTGCCCAGTCTTAGAACTTGCAACTGGGTATTTTACAACTGAGAACGTGCAGAAAATAGTCTCCTGACTTCTTCGCAGCTCGCAGCCGACCTGTTTTATTATACTAACGATTGCGAAGAAAACAAGCACGTAACAACTAAAAGTAGTACAACAAATAGAAAACAAAAATTTCAAAATCCATATTGACAAAAGGGGGCTATAGCCCCCTGTTCCACGGTCCCTGGTTTAAGGCGAGTTAAATTATAGTTAATAAGGGCTAAAACAAGTCTTGTCAAGACGAATTAAGGTCAGTTAAGAAAAATCGCAAAATAAAGCGCAGGCCATGCTGAGTAGGCCAAAATAGCGATCTTCGTTTCATCCCGGGTACTACGGAGCATCAACTCGATAACTCAAGAATAGATAAATATTTTATTCCAGAGATCGCTGTATGAATTGTATAGCTTATCCAGCAGCAAAAATCTTGATTGAATCTAAATTGATCTGTTATCCAATACGTCCCATGGTCGCCCGCGCTACAAATGAGTTCATTTGCCAAACAAAAGAAATAAATCAGAAAGGTCATTTTCGACATTAGCTTTTTGCCTAAGTTAATAAATGATCAAAAATTATCTGCTTGCATGCCATACTGACAAGCATTATGCTCCTCCACATGTTCTCAAAATTATAGCAATGAGTACGAAAATGTGTACCTGTAGCCCTGGGACGCCAGAAAGGGGAGGGGGCGGTGGGGCATGGCCCTCTTTGCTTGCCCTTTTGTAAGGAGGGCGAATGCGGTCAAGAGTGCCTTTTTAAAACGTAGAAAAGAAATTCTGCAAGAGTTCGAAAGATAGACTGTGTGGTTTGCACGTGTTTATGCAGTTCGAATAAATCTTGAAAGTAACGGATAAACTTTCTGAAATAGACATATCGGGTTAATCTAATTGACTTTTTGTCACTCATCAGGTCTACATCTAGAAAGAGTGTTTCTAAATATAGAACAATCTTTTGAGAAACGGATTGCTCATTGCTCAGTATTAACCGGCAAGCGATTATCCCCTGCAGAGAACACAAACTGACCAAAGTTGAGACTTAAGACGTTTATAATAAAGCCAAAGGCAGAGCGGAATGAGAAAGCTGCTACAAAATTACTCGCAGTCACACAGACGGCAGCTCAAGCTGGTTAGATAAAAATAACCTCAATGTTTATGAGAACAGATTGTACAAACACTGAAGTTTCCAGTGAATCAGGAAATATGAATACATTAACAAATAAGTAAAGACAATAAAAGTAATGTTATGCGTTATTAAATTGCCACTCTACTTTTTGTAAACATAACACTACTAAATAAATGACCTACTTCTACGAAATATTAAATGATATGATGGTCATCTGACAATAAAAGATCGAAAAAATTATAAAGTAAACACAGCACATGTTGTACGTTGTCCTCTGTTTATATTTTTTAATAGAGATAATGGGGGTCAGGTTGATTTTGCAATTTTATGCACAGTCGTTGAATGTGGGAATACAAAACCGATATCCACTAACATAACGTCCTACCCAGTCTCTTTTCTTTGGCACTCCTGGATAAACAGCCCCCATGTAGCATCCTGCCCCCTGCCTAACTTATGATCCGGCGTCCCTGTAGATTTTTAATTTCACTGCCAATGTCCATCATGGCCCGGGGCCATGTCTGCATGCAGCAACCCACACGGTTTGCCAGTTAATAAAACCTCAAACCTTATACCGTCCAAACTGACATTCGGCGTACGTCAGAGAAGTCCAGAAATGCGTACAGATGATATCTACTATTATTCTACATTTCATCTTTCTTTTGTATTAAGATATTTGGATTGACTTTATACGCTAACAACAGTAATCAAGGACGTAGTACATTCGTGAGATTAAGATCGGGACTTGGAAATCAGCAAACGCGAAAATCAAAAGAAAAATGCACGCATAGCCCCAGTTCATTCTGTTCACACAGTTTTCTTATAACTTAAAGATTTTTTTAATTTTTAGATTCGCTCTTTTTTGTTTGGATCGGCAATTGTTTCGGGACTACACAGATATGTAAATTGTAAATAAAAAAATACGACAACACATGGCCTCGTTGGAGCTTAATTAATAATCAATTTATTTTAATTTTGAGTGCCTTTGTCAAGTATTACACTGAGCTTGTGAGTCACATAACATGCATTATCAGGCAAAATTGATTGAAGATTATTCATTGTCATTATCTAGCCAAATAAAAGCTGATTTGAATGCTAAGACCGGTTAACCCGGTAAATATACCTGTCGGCTAAAGCTGGTTATTTAGCGTATAGAAAATACTACATATTAACATATTTCTCTTAATGATACCGTATAGTAGACTAGATTGACAAGTAGCAACAGCCTACACCACGACGACGACTACTATACTGAACAAACTACAATGCATTACTTTTCGTCCCAATAACACAATGGCAATGTCTAATGATGTTATTAATATTATTGAATATATTTCACCATCAGTTCCAGGGGCCGGTTGCACGAAGGCTGAATAGCGATTTTTTCAAGGCTTGTAAATTTGGCTGTTCATCAATACTGCCTAGCCTCAAAGTAAGATTTAGTATTTCTAATTTGAAGTTCTTACTGTACATTCTGGAGTTCAGACGGTGAATTTTACAGATTTTTGAGCAATTTCTCAAAGGTTGAAAAAACCGCTATTCGTTGGATAGCGCTATCCAGCCTTCTTGCAACCGGCCCAAGGCCTCTACTGCATAACAATGACTATTATTAAGCTTGAGTATTTTATCAACGAAACCAAATACAACTATGCAAGTGTGTAAATCTATAATATACTGCAGCAGGTTATTTTTCAGAACTAACCTTGTAAAATGGCCTGCAGTATGTCTTTATAATTACAGGGACCGCGGAACAGGGGGGGGGCTGTGGGGCTATAGCCCCCCCCAATAATTTCGCCGCTATTATGAATTCTCGAAATATCAATCTTTTTTTCTCTTTTTGAATAAATTTGCGCAGTATCAGCCCCCCCCCCCAATGAAAAATACGCTCCGCGGTCCCTGAATTACTGTATTAAACGGAATACAGGGCAATCCTTAACAAGGCTATTTTAACCAAAATTTTGACTTCGATTAATTTGCGGTAAGTTAGATAGGGGTATAAAGTGTGTTTGTAATTGTCGCGCGCGTCTTTCCCCCTCATTTTTAAAGTACCAATGAGGGCAGAAAAAAATCTGCATATTTGTGATATTTGGACTATTTAAACATCTCTCGCTGAAAAAACGTCGGCTTTATGCAGATTTCTTTTGTTTTAAAAAGCGTTAAAAGACGTCAGTTTCCAATTACTAACAAAAAGACCATGAAACAGAAATTCGCGTTTCCTTTGGAAATGTACTAATAAATAGTCATAATGAATATGAAAGGAAAAACTGTCTGCAATGGTACTTTATCGAGATGATTAGGTCTAGGACGACTGTTACTCTTTGAAAAGCATACTAATAGCATGATGCTACAAGTTTACAAATGAACACCACGATGTCTTGAAATAGCGCCGTGAATCAAATACCATGTTTTTTAATAACTCATAAATATTGCAAATAATACTATGACGCATTTTTAATGAGATAATTTCGATGCAAATAACTCATATAGTAAACTTACAACACTATTATTAACCCTTTGACAGCGGCCACCGGTCTTTAGTATATTTTACTCTGGCTAACGCCAGACGATTTTACTCGAGGTTGTGATCGAATTAAGCCGGTGGGTGTGACTTGCGAGAGATTGGATTCGTAAGGTGCGCCGTGTTGCAGTTTACAAATCTTCGTTGAGAGCGTTTCCGAGCGCCTTAATAGTGCTGGTCAATCGCGAAACGAGAATCCTTCATTATAATTTTAAGGAGTGGTCTCAATTTTGTCTTATACTGTTCCATGATTGGCAGGGTTATATTTCCTATGGCTATAGAATTTGGAACACTTTTTTAATAAGCGATTTTGAGTTGCACTTTTTCTACTGTGATGCATACGGATTCTAACCAGCTACCTAAGGTGATAACTAAGTGCTGGCCGAGGCACTATTCCTGACTATATTTCTTCAAACCGCCCGTAGTTGGACGTGCACAAGCTCCAACATGCATGCTCAGACCAGAGCATCGTTAATTTGCACGCTCATAACGCAAGGGTGTACATAAAATGTTTTAGATGTTTTATGAAAAAATAAATTATGCATGTCCCATTTCACCAGGGTGGCAGGCATTGTTATAGTAATTTGTGAAATATAGAGAGATCTACAATCAAACATTACAGTTCTTTTTTATTTCATATGTGCTATTGAGTACATTGACGGTCGATTGAAATTATTAGAAAGCACGAAATATGGACAAGATACGACTTTGACAAGTTTTTAAAATAATGTTAAACTGGTTTGTAGTCAAGTTTTGTTTCCAATTTCTTGTTATCAGAAACTTTTCGAACAGCTTTCATGAAATCTTCTTGCACGACATAATCACGATCAGCACGAATAGCAAACATTCCTAAAAAGGAAAACAGTAAAAAATTAAACTTCAGACTAGGGCTGAGTTGTTCAAAGGTGGATTAACGCTAACCCAACTGTTTTATTTTACTATGTTGGAGTCAATCTATATCGCTTAAATTACAGTTCGTACAGTTACTATACATAGGGACCTCCAAACCGGCAAATAACATATAGGTATTTACCTGCTTCAGTACAAACGTTACGCAGATCTGCCCCATTGAAGCCATCTGATAATTTTACCACCGCTTCGTAGTCTAGATGTGATTAAAAAATTATCGTGACGAGCTTTAACCCTATGACAGCAACCGGCAGTCTTTAGTATTTTACCCTGGCTAACGCCAGGCGATTTTTCGTTAATAACAACGCCATATATATTCTATATATATATATATACTGTAATACTATACAGTGTGTCCTTTGATAAAGAAAAGTACGTGTGATTATGCAGTGCAGTGCAGTGCAGTGCAATGTTCATATTGGCTTATTTATTTACCAATTTCGCCATGTTTAGTGATAGGACCAGCGTGGATTTTAAGAATGTCCATTCGAGCTTGTTCATTCGGTAGAGAAATTTCTATAAAAAAACACGACATTATTGATATGATATGGTAAAATAGTATTATAAAACAATTATTTACAAGGAAAAGGCGGGAAATTATTATAATTTATTGTTGACATGGTAAGATATGCATGAAAGTAATGCAGGCTCACAAAAACTTTAATCGGCACAGTGTGTCGATTAAGAAATAATCTTTGTGTTTCAAAAAATCTGAATCGAGTAAAATTGACTACTATGATATGATACAGTACATGACATTCTCGCTAGAGCTCGTATATACACTATCATTTTTAAGGTGTTATATAAACACTAAAAATTGTGTTAAATGTCAATGACAAATCTTGCACCAATTTCAGTGTCAAACTAACACCACTAAAAGAGTGTTAAATTAACGCTAGAGAAAGGTGCAGAAACAATAGCATAAATAGTGTTGAATTAACTCTGATCAGAGTGCTACTATAACACCAGAAAGGGTGTTAACTGTTGATGTCAAATGCTGCACCATTTTGGGTGCCAAATCAACACCACTGAGAAGGTGTTTCTCTCAGGTGTCGTCAACGACCCTGCTATGCAATTGCCCAAATTCCTAAAATGCGAAAAATTAATTCAGTAGCTTAAGAGTACTAACACCAATACTAAGTGCAGAGGCAACACCATTTCCAGTGTTGGGTTGACAATGGTTGAGGGGTGTAGATTCAACACCACATCAGGTGTTAAAGTAACAACACTCCTTTAACTCAAGCAAGGTGTTAAATTAATACTTTAATGAGGTGTTCAAGGAAGAAGTTGTTAGATTGACACTTTGTAGCACAATGGTCCTGGTACCTTGTTAAATCAACACAGTTTTGGGTGTTGTTTTAACACCTCACAATGGAACACTAACAGAGGTGTTACTTTAACACCCCCAAAATAACAGCGCGTCTATAATAACCTGCAGATGATACAGGGTGCCTAAAAGTGAAACTGTACAATCATGTATGGAAGTTCATAAATAGTTTACAAACCAATTTTCCTATCAAGTCGTCCTGGACGCAGAAGGGCTGGATCCAGTGTATCTGGTCGGTTGGTTGCCATGATCATTTTCACCTAAAATATCAGTTTTTTTACATATAGTCAACATATCGTTGATTAGATTTTGAGCTTTATTGCCCGGCGACTTCGCATGAATGTCTATTACTGCACGTACATAATGTATAATTCTAAACTGAATATTGCAGAGTACTGCAAGACTCTGGTAACTGTAGCATTATATATTGAACAGCCCCATAGTCTAAGAAATGGTTGGTAATACTGGTCACCTGGCCAAGTCTATCAAAACCATCCATCTGATTGAGTAACTACAAAATAAAGAACATTTTAATACCACACCATTTCCATTCCACAAAGGCAAATATTGACCGACACACAAATGACACAACAACATATACAGCGCAATCGCCCATTAACAGCTTTGATTTTCATGATGATCTTTGTCTGGTTTGCCCTAATCATCAAAATTCAAACAAAAATACCTCCATTAATGTTCGTTGAATTTCCCTGTCGGCAGAAGTACCTTCTGAAAATCGTCTACCACCTATATAGAAACAATAATAAAAGGTCGACAAGGCGTTAAGGACAAAAAGAGCTACTGAAGCAACGCGAATATAAAAAATCATAATGAGCATTTTACCGAGAAACGGTTGTAATCCGAGCCACGCTTAGCGCAACTTTATTGCACTGCAAGTTGGGATGCATGACATGCAACATGCTCCCAATTTTGTTACTGCACACGAGGTAATTTTAATACGCAACAATGCACATGGAGATAATAAATATATTTTCTTGTAACTCGCAATGCAACAAAATTGCAATCCTAGTCGCGCGGCAAAATTACCTGACAGTGTGGTATGGGTTTGGTCTGGTCATCCGATATACAAGTTGGGTTACCGAAATTGAACTTATATGCCGAATATTAGTAATATTGCTCAATGAGGAATCATACTAGGTTATCGTCCATGACTTAGAGTAGCAACCACGGATGGGTTAGTAAAAAGTACGACATTATATTGTACGCAAATGGTACAGATAAGCCTATACATGGAAACAAAACCTTGTTTCCTGCTACAAAACACGACGAATAATACAATTTAAGTGTTCGTGTTAAGCACTAACCAATCGCATCTATTTCATCCATAAATATAATACAAGGTTCGTGGTCCTTGGCGTAACCTATATTGAGAAAAAGTAAACTTAATTATTACTATACATGCATAAAAAATATGTCACTATGTAACGTCGTAGAGTATTGAGGTTTCTAAAGAACAAACTACTGTATGGACCCTAATAAAAGGTATTTGATGTACATTGAATGCTAATAAAAGTGGAGTATGGGACGTACTGAAAACCCTTTTACCCTTTTACCACCCATGCCCCACCCTGGCCCCTCCCCTTAGCGACGGCCCTGCATAGAGGGCTTACAGCTGCATTTTTCGCAGCAGCCCTCGCTTGGTCACAAAGGACGTGCCCAACATTTAATATGTAGTAGCTACTACCAGTTTACCACGGGAACAAGGCAAAACAACGGTAGCATACAGTATCTACTTTAGCAGCACAATGACTCACCAAACATTTCTCTAATAAGTCTGGCACTTTCACCAATATATTTATCTACGATAGCACTGGACACGACCTAAAATGTACAAACAGACGTCCATTGACCACTGCCTTCTTGGCACTGAGATTATAAATTACGGAAAAGAGCATTGAGTACAACACCTTTAAGAAATTGCAGTCAAGTTGACTTGCGACGGCTTTGGCGAGTAGCGTCTTGCCTGTTCCTAAAGATAACCAGTGTGAAGTTTCAAAATATTATTAAAAAGAAAACGCAAGCAGTTGGATACAATTATACATAAAAAAACATTCACCAAATAATTAACCTTTCTCACGACGCCATTTTTGGGGTACTTTCGATTTTTCCAAAACAAGTGTAAACCAAGTTTTTGTAAAACAAGTGTGAAAAGTAATTTTCCAGAAAAAACGAAGGTATTTAAAAACTAAATTTACCTTAAAAATATAAAGAATCTCTTTTATTTGGTCTTACGCTAACATATTTTGAAAAAGTGCCCCCAAAATGGCGGCCATATTCGTCATCGTGAGAAAGGCTAATTCTAGCCTGCGCGCAGTCGTCTACTGTATACAATACTCGCGACTGCACGCAGCCTAGGCTAATTCTGTTGTTCGCTGATTGGCCGACGGGCGTGCACGATAACTTTACTGCACATGCAGACGCCATGCACCATCGCTTAATTCATACATGATGTGATTAAAGCCTAGTTTTCATGTGTCGGCGGTGGTTGTGTTTCCGCTCGCCGGCGATCAGATCACTGGCGTATGTCACTAACGCGAAATCAATGCACTGGAGATGACGTTCTGTTTAGTTAGTATTCTGTGCTAAACAGGGGCGTAGGAAGCAATTTCAAGTTGCAGGGGGCACACAGTTTTTGGGGCACTTTGCATCAACAAAAATGGTGCCCTCCATGACGGTTTAGACATGTTTTTGAGAAGATTTTAGTGCAACTTTTTGAAGTATAGAACCCTATAAATAACATTTCTTGCTTTTTAAGCAGCGTTTTGTCCATATTTAAGGCAACTCAGGGTTATATCTTGTGAATATAAAGGGCATTTCCCTCAACAAAGGGCACTTTTTGAAAAGGGCATGTGCCCCCTTGGTCCCCCCCAGTTCCTACGCCTATGGTGCTAAAACTCTCTATTGAGCACCTGGGAAAGTTAGGAGGGCATTCAAATACTAGAGATGATTTCGGTTACCCCCTGGACAAACTTTTACGCATTTTTAAACCCTCCCAACTTTCCTGTGTCGGCTCTACAGGATGCACGAACACACATTATCTTAACACTAAAGACTGATATTTTATAATGATCTGCTGCCATAACACCATAAAGTATAGTACCAAGCTCGTCCCCAGGCTTTCCGATCTACACTTCTAAACTCGCTTTTCGCTCCAGTGAGTTTAGCAGCGTAGATCGGAAAGCCTTGAAACGAGGTTGGTATAGTGCTGTACCTGGTGGTCCGTATAAAAGACACCCTTTAGGAGGCTGGATTCCAACTCTGATGAACAGTTCTGGGTTAGTAAGTGGAAGTTCGATTACCTAACATAAAAGTAAAATTGGTGCAATTATTTGGACAGCTAGTAGACGAGTGGAGTAAGATGCTCTAATAAATGGGCAGGCTAACTCAGAAGAAGAAAAATTAACAGATAGAATGCTTTTCCTTTCCTTACATAGGTTACATAGGCGAGGGCAACTCAAGCAACGCGACATGCGAAAGGGCTAACCATTGAACACTTAGCAAACTTCAATACCAGCTATGTACAGTACCAGAATGAGGATGCTACTGTATGCCAACCGTACCGTATTTCGTTATTTTATATGAGCACTAGATTAAAACTAAAAACTTTCACACAAAAGGAATCACTACAGTTATACAGTACGATGGCCAACAAAAACAAGATATATTTATGATGTAAGATGATGAGACAAACTGAATAGCATTTTGCGAATGAGTTTTCGTTGCATTATGCCGCTCTTTTTGGTAAAAAAATAATGAAGAAACAAAATTGCATCGCAATGTTCCATGAGTCAGAACATAACCACTGTATGTACAAGGATGTTTAATGTTTTACAGTGCTCAGAGAATCCAATTTGTGCGCCATAGACAAGAACCTACCTCTCTCAGTTCACGGATTTGTTCACTTAAACCACCGACATCAGAATACTTGACATCGCCAGGATCTTCATGTGTCATATTGTACACCAATGGATCCACTTCACGAGGCAGACATCTACGTATTTATTACAATAATAAAAGATCTGATCTCTGTCTCCATCTAAACAGAATGCTGGTTGACTATACAATATAATTAGCCTGTGGACAGGTCCTAGCTGGCTGTCAGAGAAGGTACTGTAGGTGTACTGTACATATCTACACTGACTCAGGCCAAAAGCAGTTGTGGCAGGTCACAACCAAACACCCATGTTTTATCCTGTAGAATGATGCACTAGTATCCACCTTGCTGGCCAGTGAGAGTCTGTCCACAGATGAAATATATTATCTACTTGGACGTACATTAAATCCAAGCTAAATAAATCTACAGATTACATAATTGCATCTGCCAGGCTATAGAGTACAGACCTCATGATAGTTAGTGTTGTCATATCTAATGCAACACGAGTCCCTGCCTTCAATTTGGCTTTATCAACCTAAAATGAAAAAATTGAGTTCAATTTGCATGATAGCACTGCTGTATGAACGCATAGGACATTGCCCAATTGATATTTATGCAATGTGTGAGTAAATCTCGGAATTGTAATATTCTCATCCATTAAGTAAATCAAGACAGATACTGTGTGGAATATATACACATTATGAAAAAAACAAGATGAAGTGTGATATTTATGCTATTTCCAGTCATGGCAGTCATTTCAAAGACAAATTGTCTAACTACAATGTCCTGTGAAATACATAAATGAACACTAGAGATTTTGAATGCAACTTGAAAAGTATTCAGAAACTTTCAAGTTACATTACTACAACAAGACACTTGCTAGGCGAAAAAATTGCTTGGCATCTTTTAGCATACTAGGCTTACTGCACTTGGCATGTGTATTTCTATGTAAGGTGAGCATTAATATCGCAAAGACAACTGCTTAATATTATTAACAGCTGCATATTCGTGTTTGATTCACTGGCTTGTTGTTGAAAGTTGAAGAAATGCAAGAGGTATTTCGCACATGACCAGCTAGATGCTGGAAGCAGGATGCAACCAGCTACATTCCGAGGGGTGTGTGAACTGCTCAACCCCCATGAAAGCTCAACAATCATGTACAGTACATTAATAATACAATATTATATAGTATGTGTAGTTACATATTTTTTAGGAATATTTGTTAGCTTACAGTAGTTATTAATTGGGCACTGCTTTATGTGCTGTTACTTATATTTAAAACACCAAGTTTAGTTTTCAGGCTATACCTGTCTTCGACAGCCAACAACATATCGTGGTCCATTGGTTGCCTTGACAATGACTACAAACATTTAAAAAAAGTGTACACTCAATAATACATTACCGGTAACAACCATGGAAATTTAAGTTACAGTAGTATGAAATTGCAAATTGCAAGTCAGAATTTCCTTCGGCAATTGGTGATTTTAATCGAGGGTTGATTTATATGTATCTACTGCACTATTGGTAGTATTATGAGAAGACAGCTCGTGGCTTAATACTAATAGGGGACAAAGTGGTAATTTAAGTAACCTAATGTTAGAGGATGGCATCATTACTATTGTATGACACTTTGGGTGCAGTTCAGAAAAGTCACTGACAGTGGAATTGCATATATATAAAATAATACTACATATATAAAATAATGAAATCAGTGATCATTATAAAAAAGATTTTTTCATCTAACCATTTCAGATTTCTAATTCCAGACAGAGACAATGGACTTCATTATTTCCTTTCCCTGGGAACAGGATAATATAACATTATACCATAACCCTCCATACCTTAACCCTCTATTGCTTAATAGAATTAATTCCTTTGAAACATAAAATTATTTTGCTTTAGACAGAGTAAAATCTGGTAAAAGGTCATTTCCAGCCAGCATCAATGTTAAATCATGATAGAGTTTAAATGTTGTAGCTATATAAGGAACACTAAAACGCATAAGGCTAGCTCCAATATTGCAAATCATGCTTGGTCAAATGACCATAGTATTAAC
>JAOTOK010084956.1:0-28072 GCA_025770025.1 Virgularia gustaviana | reverse complement strand
AATATTGAGTTTGCAAGATGTTTTTCGGAGTTGTTTTCTTACTCTATTTCATCAAGTTGTCTGCTGGTAAAGGATTACGATTGTAGATCAGCATGATTACAGATCCAAGTAAGTTTACCATGCATGTTAAATTATTTCTGTTGCATACCATTACACTGCATGCAGCATGATCTCACTCATATGTCACTCCACTCCACCTTACTCCACACCACTCCACTTTACCTCACTACATCCCACCCTGTTTTTCACTTTTCACCACACACCAATCCTCCTAACTTCACTACACCCAGTCTATTTATCTTGATACACACTCCAATATGCACAGTGCACTGCCAATCTACCCCAGTTCCCACTGTACTAAACTCTATTCTATACTCCATCCCATTTCAATGCCCATACATCATCCCTTTCCACTCCACAGTATCCATAATAGCCGACTACCCACACTGCCCTAACCCTAATTTTTCCAATCTGCTGCAATTCACTCTCTTACTTAACAAAACAATATCTGATAGAAAACAATATAGCATATACAGTACCAGCAATATCAAAGGGAGTGATAGAAATCTTCTCCAACAACTGTTGCGCTTTCTTAACCAGTTCTTGACAAAAACCTTCATCAAGTTCACTTGCAGCAAATATTTTAATCTGGTTAAGTAAACTACAACCACTATCCATATTGAAGTCATGTGGGAAATGTTCAAGCCAAACAAGAAGTACTCGAGCTGCACCTCTAAAATACCAAAATAAAAATAATAAAAGCATAAACAATAATACCAGGCCATCCTGGGAATGGCATGCGATCGCACGCGCACGCCTTGGCACACGCCTTAGCGTATTAAGAAGTGTGATTTACTGCACGCCTAGATTGTGCACTTGATAAATTTAGTTGGTAGCGTGAATCGGTGGTGGAGACAAGCTTCAACGACAATTGTAATCCCTCTGTATGCAGTTACTCCAGCATTCTGACTTTGACAAAATTTCTAGTATATGTTTCCTTAAATCAGGTCAACTGCGACTAATAAACAGCTGTAGTACAATGCTGTGGTACTGTACCTTGAAACATTCATAAAGCTGGAGGATGATTTGCCATTAAGTATTTTAACTGTTGAGACTCTGTAAATGAAAAGTAAATGGTTTGACACAGCTTGACATGGTCGGTATATTTTCAATAGCTCACATGACCCTTTTTACTAGCATGGGGCATTAGTTGAGAAGTCAAAAGCTAGTGTGGTAACATTCCACCACTGCAAATCACATCAAGCCAAGACAAATTCAAATCCCTCTCCTGGAGCAATCTGCTATATCTAAGTGAGCTTTTACATAAAATTTGGAGTAGTATTCAGGTAACTGAGGTGGGTCACACCATCAGACACCATCGTACTGTTGCAATGGTCATTATGTTTGGTATTAGGGCCCATTTGCATGAAGATAGGGTGCCTCTATGTCATAAGGTAGCCCTAGCAATCCTATATAAGCTTGACAATTGTGATTTTTGTTCTTGACCCTTATCTCTCGTGAGAATTTGACAACATAACACAGCACTATCATCTCTACCCACTAGGCCCTATGGACTTTCCAAACTCTAGGCAGCTAGTGGTACCTGGGTACCCTACTTTACATGTGAACAGAACAATATATATTAAATATGCAGGTTGGCCGTACTACATAGGGGCACCCTCCCTAATGTGGACACTGCGTGGCACCTCCCTAATACTGTACATATGTATACCCTATATCATTTCATATATTATTACCTATCCAATATGCCTGTCACAACATCTTCATTGGTTGCAAATGTTTGATACATGGTGAGAAAAGCAATCAAATAACCAGGATCAACTTCATCAATAATATTATCTTCTGGTAATAGGTGTTCAATCAGTTTGACTAATGTTCCAGCTTTCAATGTCCGTTTTTTCTGTGTTTCCCATTCCAGATAAGAAACAAATTCATCATTAGGTAACTTGTTTGTTGTTGTGTGATAGCGAACCTTGCGTAACACAACATGGTAAATGGCATCATCGTCTTCCTCTTCTCCCCAATCAACTGACTATAGATAAAAAACAAGATTTATGTTTTGTAAGTTACAATATATATCTAAAGGTGAACATTGCTGCCACCACATTTATTACGGACAGTACTTGACAGTTCACACATAAAATTTAATTGTTTACATGCAAACAAATAATTTTTTAACATGATGAGTTAAATGCATAAAATTACGTACGATGGCATTTCAAATAATATATAATTTGTATAAAATTTTCAAAAGAGAACAATAACTGTTAGCAAAACAAATGACAAAATATGAAAATATTTTGATGCAAGATATATTCATCCTGAGACAAGGGTTACAAAGTGTCTAAAATACATGAAATATAATCTTAACTTTTTTGAAGTTAACAATAATTAACAGAGCAGTGCCACTGTCTGCACATCTTTTCTGTGCATAGTGTCTTTACCTTCAGTTCCAAATATACCAGAAACTTAATCAGTTATGATAAAAACTTGAACAATACAATATATCTGATGAAGTAAACAGGAAGTAATTTTTCATATGATTTTCTTTTCATGTCCATTCATGTAGCTGCCAGGTGCAATTTGAGACTGTAGATGTTATTACTGAATTATTTTGTCCCATGATAGCACAATATATTTCAGATCAATATACATTTTTTGGCTATGACTATAATCAATGATTCAATGGCTATAGTGAAGTTCTGCAGCTCCACTATCTTCACTCTACTCTAGTAATCTAAAGTGCACTAATATCAGGAACTTCAATAAGCATACGATTCATGCATAAGATTCATAATTCCACCAAAGAAAGGCGGCCATTGGCACAGAAATATCGAGACTTTGAAGTCTTCGCGTGGCCACATATTTGAAATGATATTTTCATTATTTTGCAAATGAGCAGTCCATGCTAGAAGCGGAAGGGAAGACAATTTTTTGCTAAGTGCGTGCTTTATGAATACCTGTAAAATCCATGCTAAACCCTTTCAGATTGCGGATGTTATGTTAGGCGAAGACTAACTTGGTTTATATATTTACAAATTTACAATTTTGCTAAATTGATGCGGAGATATTTTGGCGGGAAATACTGTCATTATGTATCATAATCATGTAGTGTCTACTCAGTTTCAATATGTTTATGTATATATTTGATATATAAAGAGTTTAATATTCCTTGAAATGAAATTTACCTATTTCATGTTAACTTTTGCTGACATATTGCCTGTATAACTTGCTTATCGCATGAAATACAAGCTAGCTGCATCATCTACACGCTACGACATCTAAAAAGACTCAGACTCGCGCGCGTCGTTCATCAAACCACGAAAGTCATGCGTAAACAAGGAAATTAGCGGCAGCCATAAATTATACTCTTATCTGCTAAATCTTTTTCTACTGGTGAGTAGTGACAGAATTACACGACTTTATACTGCAAACGTAATCATGAAGCCCGACCACAAGGAAAGTGAGAGCGCAAGCGACGCCTGTATGATATATTTATGTTGAATCCTTCCACAACACGACAACATTCCAACGACTTTGAACAAACATACAACTAATAAAGAAACCTCATTAGATCTAGACAATAAAACGGAGTCGGATATCTTTCAGACTGAACAAGAGCGGCATCTATTAGGTATAGGCTTACAAACGAATATTTATAAACATGACCTACCACTTGCTACAACCTCGTTTTACCGACTGCTATAAGCGTACAGCTATAACATTGTGCTAGTATCACCATGGAAGTAGTTCCAGACATTCGCCAGAGTATCGGGTTAAATCATTTGTATGTTGCGCAAACTGTTGCAGAAAGCTACAATAGACGTTTTATTATCTCGATCAAGTATTGTATAACATGTAACACAGTTTATAGTCATGCACAGGGCTTATATATTTACCTGTCGTTCTGGTAACTGTGTGCTAACCATGCTCACTGCATCTTCTGAGACTGAGAGAGATTGAGAGACGGGTCGAGGCTGAAATCGACACACAAATCACTGATTAATTTAGTTAATTCTTTCTGGGCGATGAAATTACACTATTTAATAAATATCTACACTTTACTGAAACATTAAATTTTTACCACTGAAATTACGCAACAACACTTGCTTTATAAAACTGTTATTTTAAAACATTGTTACCGTGGTACCAAAATAGCCCCTACCAACACAATAGCTAGCCTTCATGAGATTCTGAGAGATGCCGAGATTTTTACTACAGCTTTGTTACGTCAAAGGTTGCGTATTAGAGCGCTTGGATTACACCAAAGACCTTTTGCTTGCATCACGATGTAATATATATTTGTACAAAGGATTTTGTATAGTTCTTTCACTATTTTAGAGTGAAAGAACTAGCCAGTACTGTAGTACAGAATAAATTTCACACCCGACGGTAATTTTAAATATAACAAAGGATTACGACAAATATTCGACACTGTAATTACTGTTTACATACCATAAAATGATCCATGCAATTCTGCCCCCATTCCTGCTTTCGCATCTGTTCGAGATTAAACGAGTCTCGTTTCCCCATGATTTTTGAAAAGGGCATTCTAATTCTTCACGGTTATATGGTCGCAGGTCAGTCGCTGCAGTAAGGCCATAATCCAATTCCAGATCCAACAAGCAACATTTTACTATAGATCGCAGATAGGCAAGTTCACCGCACCGTGGTTTTCACTCTAGATAATTCGTAGACAAATCGGTAAGTTGTTGTCGCGCCGAAGTAGGATGTGATAGAACTGACCACATTGAGTCACTTCATATTCATAAATACCCTCCTTCCGGAAAATTCTTTTGGATTGTAATACCTGACCTGTCCGGTGCGGACTAAACCACTGAGCGCGTTCACACCATCGCTTTTATTACACGTTTACTCGATGACGCAAAAACAAACGAAATTCTTGACGCAGTTGCTAAGTATCGCAACATTATACATTCCAAGGACGCATTATCATTTGACGAAAATATTCTAATTACATTTCCCGGATAGTATAACATGTTCCGCGACCATATATTTATATTTTTGCTAAAAAAACGTCTTAAGAGATCATGTTTTCTATGGACAGTGTAATTGGAGTTGCACGACCAAGGAGGATTTTTTTATTTTAGAAGCCATAATCTAAATATTCAGAAAAAAAAAACATGACAGCCAATATAAGTTAGCGATAACAACATAAATAGTGTAAGAATCGCTAAGAATCCTTAGAATAATCATATTCAAAGTTTTAAAAATGCAAAAGAACAAAATTCTCCAAAGAAAATCTGTGGAGAAATGATTAACGAGGCAAAATAAGACGAAACCAAAAAAGCGAAATATACATAATCAATTTGATATTATTCTGTAATTTTATGTAATATTGGTTATCTGTTAACTATATAATATTATGTTAGAATGAAATATGGTCGGATGATTTGTATTGATATAGTAGCTTCTAGCTTTCTCAGAGCATTGCATAAATTTTAGTTCAAAAAATATGGATATAATATTTAAGCAAAAAGTGAAGTGGCTTATGACGCAGCTATAGAAACAGTTCAAACGCTAATTTTCTTTTACTAATAAGTCATGCTGTCACAGTCTTTTTTATTAGTGTGATAGCCATGATATAATCACGGTATGTAATTGAATGCAAAACAAAGATGGGCCCTGAATTGCAGGTGGCTTTCAAGAACGGTAAATTATTCGCTGACAATTTTCTTTCTCGAACACAGGTTTACATGAAAACCCAGTCAAACTAGAATGGAAGTCGATTAAAGTAATCTGGCCAAAACGAGGACAAAATCTCATCTATCAATCGTGAAAATTTGAACCAATTGTAGTTAAGAGCTGCATGATGAGCGCGCGCATATAATTTCGATGAGCTGGTAAGCAAACAAGAGTCTTGAAAATTGTAACTGTCACCAATTGTCAGCGATAGTCTTTAAGATCGGACTTTAACACCGCTATAAGTGGTCATATCATTTTAGTCATGATTCAGAATACGACTCGATATACCAATGCAGCTCGCTGCTGCTTTATTATCACTGCGTGATATTAACTAGAAGAAATGTTTCAACCGAATATTTTCAATGCGGTCAAGACTTTTACGTTGCAATCTTAAAATGGCAGTGAATTGCGCAATTATCAATTTCATATATTCGGGAAAGAAACAACGACAAAGTAGACGTTTTATTTTAAATCAATACCATCTACAATTTTAGACGCAGCATATATGTTTATGTTCAAAAAATACGGCAAACATTATTATAATTATAAAACAATAATAAAGCATCCCCAAGTCAGGTAGGAAAATCAACAACGTAGTCTGTTAGGCGAGAGAAAAAATACGATACCCCTTCAAATTATTGGGAAGAAGTAAATAATCCCCGCTACTGTGCCCTCCGTCTTTTTTGACTAATTGAACTTCATCATGTTACATTTTAAAACGCGATGCTTAGCCGCTTTTAGTAAAAGGGTTTTACTAAGTATTACTCTGACTGATACTACTGTAACTGATTTTAACACCCGAAGGTTTTATTTGTTAAGATCATAATTCAAATACATTACTAGAGTTAGAGTGCAAGACAGGGTTATAGGGTTTGAGTTAGGGTTGGCCCGCATTGACGTATGCATCAAGGTCAGGCGCCAGCTAGTATATAGGTGGTGCACGGCATGGATGGATCTGCATGTCGAGTGCCTTCCTCTACAAATTTCACTCGAATTTTCCTTTTCTCTATTCCACGTTACACGACCAGAAATATCACAGAAGTGAACAAGCCTCTTAAACCAACAGGCCCTGAACAGTATCAACACTGATAACAGCGATGAGCAGCGCTGTTATATAACCGCCCGTAACTGCTGAGTGTTACAACGGCACTGTTCAAGGTTACAGTCCTGTTCATGCATGTCAACAGCACTGCATGTTCAGGGCCTGTTGAGCAAGCGGCCCTGTTAACAGACATGAACAGTGTTGCTAACAGCAATCAACAGGTATGATAACGGAGTTGTTTTCCCCCCTGATCGGGCAGTGCCAGCAAAAGGCTGTTCAGACCTGCTCAATAATACATTTGTGAATAGCCAGGCTGTGGTTCCTCGCGTGTAGCCAACACGCAAGTTCCACATGCATGTGCTAGAACATTTCGACATCGCTCATGAGAGGATGTCCAATATATTTTTGACATCGCCCTGGACACGCTGAAAGCCTTCAAAGATATCTTTGTGTAAAATATTGGTCCGTATATGATTACGGTGAAGGCGTCACCGACCACGCACGGATGGCGGGGAGTTGATATTAATCTATAGTGTTGTCGAAATAATGAAAATATTCACTTCTTAGAAGAAAAGTGGAAATCTTTTCATTGCGAATTGCATGGGATGGAGAGATACAAAATTTATTTTCACTTTTTGTTCAGTTTATGAGAGCGTATTTATTACAAAGTCATCGCTACAGACAATTCTCAATAGTCAATAGACTATTAGACTTTATAAAGGCAACCTGTTTTTCAAAATTTCCGCATATGGTCTTAGAGAGCGAAATTTTTGATATTTTTTGTTAGGATTCTGGCAAGTCTCTTCTAAACAGCTTGAACGCGTGAAAGCATACTATTATTCAGAAGGAAGTTATAGAGAGGCGTTTTCTTTGAGAAAATAAATAGTCTAATGGTGTGTGGGAGCTGATGGGCGGATTCTCGAACTAGATCAATAAGGCAATAATTTTACAAGTGCAATTCTTCCAGATAATATATTCTACATAGCTTCGGCTGGAAATGTGATTTATCTGAGATCAAAGCATAACGGTGTGAAAATAAAAATGAAAATGAAGGGAGCACAACACTGAAATTGCTGGCCGTAAACAGAATTGAAACAGAAAACAAGCAGTGCATGATCGGGTGTTGATCTATTTACCCCTTCTCTCTCAATAATTTTAGTCAGTAGTGCCTTTTTCAAACAAAAAAAAACTATGAGACATTTTTTCTGATGTAGCTATGAGGAATTATGAATTTTAAGTGCAAAAGGAATTCGTCACCCATGCGGGCCACGAAAATTCATTTACGAAAAGCTCTATATATAGAGGAGGGGAATTTCTGATTTTGTATTTAAAATATGTTTTCAAATGTCCCAAATGGCTACTTTAAAATCTCAAAATTTAAACATTTTCCCTGCTTAGCCAAATTTCGACCACCCAACGTAAACAGCCATCCACACGCTCCTTGCCAGAGATTTAAATCTAGCCTGGCCGTCCTAACTATGTCTCTGTTTTTAAAGGATTTTTGCACATTCAGTATGTCCTCTCAAAATTGCACACTTCCTACCCTCACACCGCTATAGTTAACGTACACGCGGCCGCGCGTATAACAGAAACCAGGAAACGAGAAAACTGACAAGCATGAACTAGCGTCTTCGCCGTAGTTTCTACTTCCTCTTGGAAATCTTCGATTCGTTCTAGCTTTGCTATAAGTGCGCATATCAAGTATACATATAGGTATATTTTTGGAGCGACAAATGGCAAAGGGCCAAAGGGATAAAGATTTATACATATCACGAGAACTCTTATTTGTCAGATGGTGACAAATACTAGAGACTGTTTTACAGCGTTTATTTTTTTTTACTGTATAACTACTTTTCGGGTCACCGATTTTAACTTCCTCCAGCTCACAAAGACAAAACCAAATCAATAAATAATTTTGAAAAAAACTCGTCAAACGTATATTAAAACTTTTGCACCAAAGATTAGCACTAAAAGGAGTGAGGGCAGGAGGGGGACAAACAACCCAAAACAATTAGCTAAAAAATCAAGTATTGTCATTACGGAATACGGAAGCTCTCCAACGCGCTTTTTCCAACTTGGGGAAAAAAACAGGAAATTAGGCAGTTCTGCTGTGTAGGAGTAACTAAGACTCGCGGCCAATTAATCAATTAACCAAACATAAAAATTGATCAGATTGTCAAGGATATGCTGCTGCTAACATATTAAAATTATGCTAATAATGACATATATCATATGAAGTAGAAGACAGTATATTTTGGAACTTCCGATAAAAACTGCCGACAAATATTAAGTGAGAATTAGAAAAACAGACGGATATTCCTTCCAGACCGCGCTCTTGGCAATACTTTTATCATAAACTGTGGGAAAATTGCCTTTGGTCGTTACAGCAATCAAAAGTACAGCAATTATTATCAAAATATGTGTAGAGCGTAAGTGGAAAGGTGGTCAACCGACAAATCTGCTTGAAGTTGCTTTTTAAAGGAAGCTTACAAGTCTTAAGGTGTTACTTGTAATGATGATGTTCCCTATAAAAAAACGAACCACATTTGGAATTCCACCATTTTGAATTTCATCAAAGGGGCTATATTTCCACCAATAATTTTAGTTCATAGTGTCCTTTTTTCAAACAAAATAGTATGTAGCTAAGCAGTTTTTACCCGTGCTCCCGTGTTAGGTGTTCATGAACTTTGATTGCAAAAAGTATCCGTCAACCATGCAGGTCATGAAGTTTTCTTTATAAAAAACTATAAGGACTACAGTGAAGAGGGAATTTTTATCTAAATAACGTTTTCAAATGTACCAAATGGCTATTTTGAAGCCTCAAAAATCAAAGGCAAGTTTTCACTATGGCATACTCCTCTACTACAGTGCTTCAAAAGGATTTATGCTCAGTTAGCAAGTCATCTTGACTTAAAATTGAAAATCTTGCAGACTAACTGATTTTGTTATCTTACGTCGCTTCTCGTCCAACATGTGACAATTTATTATCGTCACCGCGCTCAAGATTATCTTACTGCGTGGTGAGAACCAGGTTTTAACCTACAGCAAGCCCGCAGGGTTGTTTGTGTGCATATTACTGATATTAGGAAACTGCTTCGGGTTTAAGATGGTGGGCGTTGATTTTGGTACACAATCAAACATGTGTCACCTGTGTGATAAGCTGGCTGTGCAATAAACGTGGGATGAGCTTATGAGAATAACATGCAGCTTTACTTAAAAATGTCATCGTTTGTTGTTAAATCATAGTCAATAGAGTAGGTGGTCTAAAAGCATCATAAAACGCAACACGTGTCCAACCATTGTACATTCACGTAAACAACCAATAGACATTTTTCATAAATGGAGCACAACTTGAAACTGGAAGAATTTTAATAGACTCTGGTAACTTTTCTCACTTGAATCAAGAAATATTTCTGTTCAAATGGAAGGACTTAAATTAACACGTATAATCTCGTGCATAATGCAAACAAAATGTCGAGATCGCATACGAGCAATCGTTTCCAATGCTGGAACCTTTTTATAGATATCTTATATATTTTTCTGATTGACGTCTCTTCAGTTACAAGGCCCTAAATATCCATTGGTTGCAGTCAGTTTGTTTGTTACACCACTGCGTTATTTCACATAAAGTAAACACAATTATAATTTTCCGAGTTATAACTACCATACGCATATCCACCGCAGTTTCTGGAAAAGGTCGACAGCGGTGGTCGAGATCTTAGTCACTCAGCGGATATCCGTGCAATTGAATAATGCCTGATCATAGTTAAATCCAAATATCTACCCTAAATCTAATCTGTGATTTAAAGTCTTCTATACCTCAGAAAGACTGGAGATTTTTGCAGCGTTTTTTTCCATCAATTAATGATCTAGATTGATTCGGTCCAGTATGACGTACACTTGGCCAGAATTGTTCCCACATAATCGTTACGACCTGCCTATACATTAGTTGGCCGCGATTTTGGTGACCAAGCTCTAACGTCTAAACCTAACTAATGTTATGTGGAAATTATCTGGAAATCGTTACGATGATATGTTACGATTAAAAATGTTACGATTCGTAACCAGCAGGGCTTTTTGCCTGGGGAGGCCGGTGGTGTTGGCCGATTGCTTAATTAACATTGGTCTAAATTATTCAAAACTTAATCGCTGTAAAAAAGCCAGTCAACGGTCGGAGCTCCAGATTAAACAGGGATTTTATAGTCATAAATGACATAGAAGACTGCGGAGTTCTTTGTGCATGACTTATGTCACTCAACGTTGCAGTGCATGGTACGTGTGACGTTTACGTTTGCGTAATGTAATGAGTGCTTGTGGCATAGCAATGGAATGGAATACTAGCTATAATTACGGATGATTTCCATACACCAGTCTAGTTTACAAATGTTCTCCGAGCCCCTCCATTCTCTTGTTACAGTTTCATTTCGTTCGGGGTTTAAGGAACTACGTGTGTAATGTTTTTACTTGCAAAGGCATAAACATGCTTATTTTAAGTTAAAGCAAAGGGCAAATGAGAGGTCATGAGCTCCTTGAGCTGTAGTTTGATGATATGACAATGTTCATTCAGGACAAATACAAGACAAGACATGTTGAACAATTTAGGTTATATTTGGAGCAATGATACAAAGTACCAACTGAACTGTTGTACCGGAGCATCGTATCCATGATACATTTTGCTAGCTAATCCCGATCAACTCGCAGTTCGGCAGGTTACCAAACCTGGCAGTGGCGGAATGCCTATTATGAGCCTTCGCAAGTCAGGGATGTGCATTATCAGTAGAGAACGAAGAAGTTGATTAGCAAACAGTTGACATTATTTAGTCCGACAAGGATTCAAAACTATCAGCATTACTCAGGTCTAGAACCCAGTTGTACATCTTGGTGTCATCCCGTGCCACATCGGATAATATTTTGAACCCCCGCAACCCGTTGCTTCCCTCAGTCTCGTATACAGTTCACTTAGCCTGCATGCTATACCCGCGCTCCGCCCCCCGTCCCTTATTTTACAGCCTTACAGCCTGCGTAGCAGCAGGGTACAGTCCACTATTCTCTTTTGCGTACTTTTTTCACGATGCTATAAATGCATGTTATCCCGAAAATTGTGGACCTTCTATTAACCCTAGAAGACCCAAGTACTTTCCCCATTGACGAGTAAAATCTTCTGGCGTTAGAGTAAAAGCCATAAGTGACCCATTGGGATCTCCAGGGTTAAGAAAATACAGTACTTCTTAAGAAAATACAGAAACTACTATCTACAGTAGAATTACACAAAATTGTATCGGTATGGATTCGTGAATGTTTGGAAAATTAAATCAGACAAACCGACTCTCGAATTGCTGTAATAACCTATGACAGCCGAGCTGACAAATTTGGCTATAAAACATAAAACAAAACCTACTCAAAAAACTTTAAAAAAACAAATTCATCGACATCAGGAAATGCATTACATAAAATGTAAAGGTAGATTACAGCTGCTAAGGCGTAAACAGACGCTTTGTTTATATTTTGAACTTCTATATTTTATGCAGAATGTCGCATACTAACCGAATAATCTAACCTTGGTTCTGGTTTGCTGTGGTAATAAACCTTAGTTTAAGTCATGAAAACTTTGAAAGATGCAAATTTTTACAATGTTTATATCCGCGTGGGTCCCATTGTTATGAGCAGAAGCGATGCGCAGAAGGAACTGTAACCTATAGCTTTAACTTATGACGAAGGTCAAATGTTGAAGATGGTGAACATTGTAAACTGCCAAACATTATTCATATTTCAACTAACGTCGTACTGGCTATATATGAATGCATCATGTACATAGATTTTTAGTTTCGGTATTTCATATTTACAGTACGTGATGGATTCTAACAATTTTAATCTTGTAAGTATATATCAATCATTATAGATCTTGAGGAGACATAAAAAGTAACTAAAAAAGCAGAAAAACGTGACAGCAGTTTCGGACAGCCTAAAGAAATTTTGGGTACGAACTGCGATAATGTACAGAGCTCCTAGTTTTCGACGAAGCTGCGCGAAACAGTTAAACAGTAAATTAATACACCATTTGAGAACAACGCGGTTCTATATTCAAGCAATATTTTTTTAAATGAGGCCGTGTATCGTGTTTTATATCAGGAGTTTTCGTATAAATACGCCCTCCCATGGTAATCATGGTTTAGGACGAGAAAATTGTCTGCGCAAAGAAGGAAGAAATTTGTTAAAACGGCCTTGGAAAGTTTCGACGGTGTTATAAAAATGGTCAAACTCCGTGGCAATTCGCAGGCAGGCACCAGAAAGGCGCCAAAACAAGTACAGCATGCCCGATCCCGTTTAAGTTGTGTTCTGATGCCCGCCATTAATAGAGTAGAAGTCAAGCGGATAACTTGTAATTACTGGCTCATCAGTTCTAGGAATATATACAGTACTCATGTCTTACATATAATGTAAGAGTGTTATTGTATTGCGCAAAACAGAGAACACTGGCGGCGCCACAAATACTTCCGGATCATACCTTGTATTTTCACGGCTGGCAGTAGGTCAAAACGCAACAGTGTGAGTCGCAGAAGTTCTAAATCCTATACATGTCTGTGGTGGATAGTGAATAGCGCAATTTATAGATGAAAACCTCTACCGCAGACAAGAACTAGTAGTGCTAGGTAATATAGATAAACTTTAGTAGCCCGAGAGTACGTCTGATTCTTTCATACTCAGTTATATAATAATACAATTGCTGTTGCGAGGATGTAGGTAAATACTAACGATGGGTAACTTGTCTGGGCTCGTTTGTGTTGCGCTTTACGCGTAACATTCCGCGCGAACGGATATATGTCGCGTGATTTTAGTGCGCCACGACTGCCTCCTTAACTTCTACGGACTATCGCTGATCGGGCAAAGAATGAAAGATATAAACTGATATATAAATACAAACCTTTCATAGGATTGATAAACGCCAGCTCTGAGAAGGTTATATAGCTCTAAGAATCAATCCAGCGTCGTAAATGTGCGTAAGATGTTCTCAAGACGTAAACCCTTGACTATTGAAGCTGAATGATCTCAAAGATGAATGGCCACGAGTTATGTATTGAAGAAATAGCGTATTATGGTTAATGAATCACCGCCGCCTGATGAAGGTCAGTCCGCGCTTAGGACACGTGAACTGCATACTGAGTACTAGAGTGTCAACGTCTTTACAAAACTTAAACGTATCTTATTTCAAATTTCTCATTCAGATTCGTGGACGGCATGCGCCGTGTAAAATCAACGCCAATCACGCGATTCGTCAAAAAATTACTTCTTTTAAAAGAATAATTGGTCTTTCTTAATCTAAGATATTTTAATGCTCTAAGTCTAACATTTTCATGTTATATGTATCTCTTTTCAAGTCTTATGAACAATGTGTATGGTATTTCTACTTCTCTTTTAGCCTAATTCCCTATTTGAAATTTCTATGTATATATAATTTAGTGTGACGTTCTTCATGGAAAAGCAGCTTGTTGCTTGTACATAGTTGATGAGGTTAGCGTGTTTAAATAAAGTTTCTACCACTACTACTACGTTAACTTTGTTTGCAATTACCAATTTCATACATCCAGTGCTGTGAGATTGTTTTGGTTTTGTGTTCGGTTTGTTTTCGTTTTTTAGAATACAGTTCATATCTCAGATATAAAAGAGCATTCCGTTCATCACTGAACCAAAGTTTACAAGAATTGATAGCCACTATATTGACAGTATGAGAGTGTAATGACAGCGACTGAGGGTGCATGCTTTTCTGTTCCTGGAATTGGTAGAAAATTAAAAGGCCAAAATAGCAAGGCCTGCTTCATTAATTTGTCACATCCTGCTGGAATCCTTAGGTTCAACCGTAAAATTCCTTAAATTGACAAAAAATTCCTTAAAACCGCGATTAGCTCGGTTTAGAGCTGGGGATTACTTTGAGCTAGTAGAATTATTCAGAATTCCTTAGAAATTCCTCAAAAAATAAATTTCCTTAAAATTGTGTTAACGCCAGTTGGATAATATTTATCAATGTGGCAACCTAAGTACCTAAACAATTTTGTGTAATTTGTGAGATCGGAAATCGAATAAAAAGCAAAACAAAAGTACAAAACATTTTTAAATAGATATTTACTTTTTTTAAATATATATACAAACTGTAATTATACTAATTATAAGTATAACATAACTAATAAGATAACTGAACTGAGTTTCCCACACATTTTACCTGATATATAAACTACTGAATTCACTAATGTCAAAAGTGATGTATATGCAATCTTAATAAATAAAGATAACTAACTGAATTGTCATTTGAAAGGTTATATAACGTCAATTTTATGCCTTTACAATGGTTCATTTCACAATATATGATATTGTTTAACACCGGAATACTCTAGTTGCTTGTCTGTACAGCCGTAATAACTATCATAGTTCAAAGTGTAGTATGATCCACACAGGTTGCTATAGTAACACGGTATACCTTGGTATGACTGATAACTCATTTCTTTCTCAAATGGTGCATGTTTCGTTGACAATGAGAACGCCATTTCGAGCGCGTTGCCATGGCTGGTATCGTAAGTATGACAAAGTTTCGTGCCAGTTTCCAGTGCGGCATCCACTGACGTGGTCACAGTATTGTTGAGGTCGATATAGCAGATTTCGTCACGTAAAGCAGGCATTGCATTGAGTGGTGATGCTTCGATTTGTTGCGACCAATAAGATAACATTTTCGGACTAGGTTCTGGATTCTGCTCAACAGCTGGCATTGTGGCGGGAACTTCCTGTCGCTTGCGTTTCCGGTTCGTTCTAATTGCCTTGGTTAATTTTTTGCGTGTTTGTGTACTAGAAAAGATAAAGAAATTTTGTTATTAAATAATGTTAGATGATAGAACAACAACACAGAGCCCGCGGTACTCTGCACGGTTAGTGTAGACGGCGTAAACCGACGGTAAACTGTATACCATCCATGGGATTCAGCACATTTTCCACGTCAACAGTATCGTATCGTACTGTATTTCTTTTGTATGATAGTCATGGTGCTCATGAAACAATGAAATGTGGTACGTTTGGATACGATACGACTGAAGTGGAATACGATTCTTAGCACTGTTTTCCTTGTGATTGTGCAGCAAAACGTACCGTATTTCATTGTTTCATGAGCACCAAAGCAAAACTAACTAGTGTCTCACAAAAGAAATCAATACGGTACGGTACGGTACAGATCATAAGGTTGAAGTGGAAAACGGGTTTTAGCCGCTTAGGCAAGGTATCTGAGAGGTCACCTTCAAGAAAAGCTCAAATTGGGCAAAAAACATATCCTTCACTCTGTAAAGTTGTACCCTTGGTGTACCGTACTAACGAATAAAATTTATAATAAAAACGGATCCGATCACCCAAAAGAATACAATTAGTAAAACTGGTAACTGGATCAAATTTTGGAGAACACAAAACATTGTAAAAGACCTGCTGGTGTCTGCCCACTCCCCCTCGTAACACGCCTTGCACCAAGTAACCACCCCCTAACTACAACCCACATTACAAATATTCATAACTATACCTTTTGCTGGAGCAACCGGCACTCTTCTTCAGCTCGTCGTCCAATAAATATCGGGCGCGCGGGTTATTCTCGATCTTCAGTTGCTTCAGGTCATTATTGTTGTAGGACGTGACGGCAATGAATTCGGTCAGCGGAAAATCGATATGACGTACATGAGACTTCTCGCATTGTGCACATCGTAGCCTGGTAACTACCAACTGGATGCGATACTTTCTCATCGCAGGAAGGTGAACCTTTAAAAAATAATAAAGCGATGTTTTAAAATTAATTTGGTTCATGTTCGACGTGACGTAACAATGCAGAGTTCTAATTGTCCGTCAGAGCAGAGACTGGGAATGGAGTTTTACACAGAGACGTGTCCCTAGGCACAGAGTACCCTAGGTTTGCGGCCTATTTTGCGCCTTGTTTTCATGTAACATGAGAATATTTTGCCAGAAAAGTTTTGGGATGTCACGTAATTAGTTTTACTAACGGCTCGTTCACACGATCCGATTCTGTCCGATCTGATCTTGTTCTGAGGTATGCGTTTGCGGATTCTACTGTGATTTGAGTGAAAAAAATGTGGGATTCGGTCGGACACAACCATTTAAACTTATTGAAACATACTTATTCACATACGTCAGAAGATATTTGTGTGAATGTGAGTTGTTTTCACTACACCTGTGCTTGCAAACGACACGCGAAAAAGACTCACCATATTGTTTGATTTGGCATTCTCCTTGTAACTGCACAATTTTAATCCGGGAAACGACACCGGACATAGATTCCACTGCTCTCCGCTGGCCGGGGACATTGTATGCTCATAATAACGGCATTGATTGGCGTCATTACTTTTGTCAGGAAACAGTCGTTTCCACGAGGTCTTGAATGGTGAAAATCGGTAGCGATGTTCATCAACAAACAGGAACTTAATACCAATGTTGTACTCATGATCACGTGATAGGCCACTGAGTTTAAATTGGAGGAGTGGGAACATCAATCTAAGTCAATCAGAAATTGTCTTGATTTAAAACAAATCCTGTTATAAGTTGTTTTAGTATTATTAAAGATTAAACATAAAAATATGGCATTGACCTTACAAAGAAAACACATCAGGAAAACGATGGTTATAGACCTTAGCGATTATTCCCAATTACCCCATAGCCTCGTTTTCGTGTTTATCTTATTTGGTTTGAAAAGCGTACGTAAGGTAATATTTTCACTTTTTCTGAACAGACGTGTTTATTGTTCAGCTCAAACTTTATTATAAACTAAACATGTAACCTTCTTGAGCAAAAAAACGTGGAAATGCCCAACATGGAAGCGAATGAAAACTGAATAATCGGTAAGGTCTATTGCTTTACGAAATGCCAAAAGCTCATAGCTTATACTATAGATGAATATATTGAAATCTTTCTGATAAATTGGTAAGAACCGAAAGTTTTGGATACAAATCAACATATAAAACAAAAATTATCATTGTCCTACCTGAAAGATCTCTTAAAGTTATTTTACAGTTTTCGTTTACTTGCTTCGTTGTTGAGTTATTTCTGTTTGTTTACAACGCGTAAAGGTTTCTACGTCATACATTCATGCATAATGAGTTGACAAACAAGCTTAGATATCTGGATTGTCATTGTCTTATGTCTTTTCAGACTCTATCTGCTATATTGTGGTATGCTAATAAAACTGATAAAGATTTTGAAAGTCGTTTTAGTTTATAATGAAAGGTAAACTAGACTCTCTTTGTTAACTCATTATGCATGGATGTACAAACCTTTACGCAAGAAAGTAAAGAAACTGAAATAACTCAACAACGAAGCAAGCAAACGAAAAACCGTAAAATAACTTAAAAACAATTTTAAGGGATCTTTAAGATAAGACAATAATAATTTTCGTTTCATATACACTTTAATATAAAACCGATTAAACGAGAGTCGAAGAGAATTTCAAATTGTTATGCACTTTAACCTTTTGAGGTCAGGAGGGTCCACATTGACGAGTAAAATCGTCTAGCGTTAGCCAGAGTAAAATCTGTAAAGACCCTGTCTGTCTGACCCGAAAGGGTTAAACAGATAGTTTTCAAACCCTGACTAACAGTTGAACAAACGTTTTCGAATTTGCAACTCTCGTCAATTCTGGCCCACTTTTTACTGGCCTGCATACGAAAACATAACCGTATACTTAAAAAATCTCGACTGAAGTAATAAAACTACAGGGTATCGGGGAATGAATTATGAAACATGTACGTTCTAGTAGTCAAATAGAGTTAATAAACTCTTTCTTGGATAAATGTTCGCGCTGCGATAAATAATGTTCCAAAATATTGCTTTTAATTAATTAACTTATCCAAATTAAAGTAAGTTAAAGAGGTTAACACTTTCATGTATAACGTAAAGTCCAGTAGTTTACAATAGCAATTCTCACGGCAATTGATGTGGCCACTTTATGACTTAAGTCTAATAATTAAGCCACACTTGGTCGGCATTACGTACCGCAGGCTCACCAACCTTAGTTAATCATTACATAACATCAATCAGAACCAGGTCTCGGCAATAAAAATCGCCGTGAAAATTGCTAGTGTAATCGAGTTTATAAAGCGAATCATTGAGAACAAGAATGAATGACAAAAACGTTTGTATATACTTGAATAAATATGAAATATTGTGACATACCTTCCAGATCTGGTGATCAACATTTCATTTCCAACCTCGTTAAACTTTGCCCAAAGTTCTTGATTTTCCAACTCAGCTTTAACATTCTCCAAATCGATCTCGCAGCATTTCACAGTTTCAGCATCACGTTTGGCTGGTGGAGTCTTCGGTGTAGAGACCTGTGATGGTGGACTGGTAGAAGATGGATTCTTAGGAGATTGACACAGGTTAATCACGGCATTCTTAAGAATCGGAGTCTTCGGTGTAGGGACTTGTGATGGTGGAGTCGTGGATGGTGGATTCTTAGGAGATGAACACTGGTTAACCACTTGGTTCTTAGGAATTGCAGTCTTCCGCTCCCGGCTGCAATGCGGTGGTGAAAACTTGTCAGGAGTTGGGACAGGTTCGGTTATACGGAGTTCAGATGCCACGTTAGCAGCGTTGTTTGCATCCAGATTCACGTTATAATGGCTCAACTTTGGGATGTAACTGTCCCAAGTGGTGGACAGCAAGGTAGAGGATGTCAGAGGTTTTGACCTGGTGCTAGGTGTACTGTGGTTTATAGAATATTGTGAATGATCACTCTTCGTCACTTCAGAATGGAGGAAATCACTAATAGTTGGTAGAACATTAAACATCGTTGGAATCGCTTGTTGTCTAGAAATGAGTTGTTTTCTTCGAGCTGAAATCGTGTTCTGATGTCAGGCTGCCTCAAAGACATTTCTTTTATACGAGAGACACGTCATTATCAACCAATCAGATGCAAGGTGGATGACTCATCTCTTCATTAATGCAGATTGCTCCCAGGGGGGTGTTGGTGCGAAAGTCGGCATCAACAATGTGCGGCATTTAAGTATGCACGCCGTCCTGACCACCCGACCGTTGCCGGCAAAGCTCATGATCTATCTTTAGTAACGAGCAGCTATTTTTAGAGAAGTCACGTGGGAGTACAATACTTGTTTTGAAGCTAGTCGACCAAGTCACCACGTGGGATGTTTTCCGAAAAAGTCCACTCGGACAAAAATTCTTAAAATCTGCCTTAGCAAAAATAGCAATTACTTGATGACTATATGCGACGTGCTTCGTCTTGGGGACAATTGTGTTTTGCTTTTTTTGTGTTGCTTTTCGCAGCGTTACTTTGACAGACCAAAAACCCCAAACGGTCTGGTTAGCGCTTCCATAATCAGAGCAAAACTTATTTAGATAGGGTTAAATAATACAGAGTTAGGCAGAGTAAAATAGTCTGGTGTTAAACAAAGTAAAATAGTCTGGTGTTAGACAGAGTAAAATAGAATGATGTTAGATAAAGTAGAATTGTCTGGCCTTAGATGGAGTAAAATAGTCTGGTGCTTGATAAAGTAGAATGGTTTGGTTTTAGATAGAATAAAATCATTAATATAATATAAGAATTAAGAACCCCTGACCAGCCGAAGACTTAATAAAGTATTATATATAACATATTCCGAGGAATAATGTCATCCTGAAAACTCAAGATATGAATCAAACGAGAATTAGTTTTGAAATGTGTGACTTCGACTTTATTACAAAGACATCATCAGACAAGTAAAATTTACAAAGAGAGAACGCTAGTTTTATATACAAAGGTTGGTATCTTCCTGTCAAGTGTTGATGATGTCACCAACCTTTGTATGTAAAACTATAGGGTTCTCTCTTTGTAAATTTCACTTGTCTGATAATGACTTTCTAATAAAGTCGAAATATTACAAATTTCAAAACTAGTGCTTCTTGTTTGACTCATATCTTGAGTTTTCAGAGAAACAAATATTCTTCGGAATGTTTTATAAGAATTAAGAAACAACTGAACTTTTTTATTTTGGGAATTTGTGATAATTATTAAAAAAACTGAATAGAATGAGGTATGCTGGTGGGTGACTAGCATGTGCACAGCCGGAAATAGACTTCCTGGATGTACACAGGCTGGTGGATGACTCATAATGAACCGTCTCAGTCGGCTGGGCACAGGACGGGCCGGCGGTACTTGGTGATCGTAGCAGTTGTCATGCGAGAAAGCCATTAATTTTCGGCTTCCGATCACTACAAAGAAATACTTCCGAGCGGCCAATTATTGTAGCTGGTTGTCCAGCATGATGACTCCTTCTTGAAAAATGCTCTTTTCAGAAAAGTGTCCTGTTTAGTAACAGTTATTGGGTAGATTGTTGTGCATGGTGATGATATAGCGTTGGTTAAAAAAACCATATGCATAAATAATTTCAGAGCTTTCGAACCGAGATTGCGGTATTTCGAGTTTTCCAAAAAATGTACACAAAGAAAGGCTTTTCTATAAAGAAAGGCTTTTGCTAAAAGTTCTGCAACCAGTTAACAGATTATTGATGGTCTAACTGACAAATGTGTTTAACTAAGTCGCTGAAGTTTTGAGTTAAAAACCGCCTTCATGGGCCGACATTATTCAGAGCAAAGAGCAAGGCAATAACTGATTTCCATAAAGTATATCAGTTTGCTCGAAACGTCTGCCAACTACTGTATATTGAACGGACTGCATGACTAACAAACTTTCCATGACGTTTCGAGCGGCTTTCACACTTTTGGCCTTTGTGTTGTAGTCTTAGAAAAGAATCTAATAGCGAGTTTAAGGACATTACGATAATGATTTTACCCGATTCCCTACCACAGCCCGTTATGTTTAATTCGTATTTATAGTAAGTTAGTTAAGTAGATTAGTAGTGCAGTCACCCATTTCTAAAATTGGGGAGATCGGTACAAGTTTGACAAACATCTCTTTTACGAAACGTCCTGAAGGTAATAGCTTGTAATAATCTTTGTTACTAACTCTAGCGTTATACAATACTCAAATCTCTATATCGCTTGCTTTGTCTTTACTGCAGAAAGTCTTAATTAGGAAATCGTGCTCCCAGCTCAAGTGTTACTTAAATGATTAAAAATATTTTAATACGGTTAAGATTAGACTCTGAAAACATTAGGAAACTGAATAATAGAAGGTGATAGATAAGTCAGCAAGAGCTAAAATAAAGTTACTTCTTAAAAAATGGTGGATTAAACAATTCAGCCTGGGATTAAACTATTTTGGCAAAATACTTGAGATTGTCATCCAAACAAACTTAGGAATATATGAAATTAAAATACTATCTTGTCTACACAGCATTTCTAATCTATGATTGTCACATCACAACTCTGTTCTCAGTCACCACAAGCTAGAGTCTCATGACAGAAATATTTTAAAAGTTCCTATCCATAAAAGCTTCAAAATATGACAAAAACCAAGTTTGTTAAATATAATTGATGCACATAACAGTAGAAATAAGTCATGGGATAATGAAATAAGAAAGTTATCAATAAAAATGGAGAATTTGTGGTAGTCTACATATCATGTTATCTGATGAATGATGATAGTCTTGTAGTGATCAACACAACTGGACATTCTCTCATGAATAAGAAATAAGTTGTTGTGAAAACTGAAAATATATTTTCCACTTCAATTATTACCAGGGGCAGGTATTATTCAAGCAAGAATTTTGTTTAAACAACTTTATTGTGGCTAAACCATCATAACATTTAATTAAAATAACACAAGTAAAAAGTGCATGGTCAGGCTTCTCTTTTTCAGCTTTTTCAGGTATGAGGACATGTCAAGATATTTGCACACCAGCACTCCAAAAAGCAGAACTTAAGAGTTATTTTCTTCCAAACTTAATGACAAAATATCATGCAACCCTGTGGAATAATAGCCAATGAATTCCAAATCGCAACATGCCTAACACTCAACAGAACTGTCAAACATGTAAGTATGGCTGTAGCACTGAATACTAAACTAAAATGAAAACATGTGTACATGAATGTATTCATGAGGGGTTATTGCCTCTGCAACCCGCACTGGCGAGATGACGAATCACTGGCGTATATCACTTATGTGAAATGCACTGGAGATGTCATGACCTTCTGTTTAGTTAGTATTTTGTGGCTGTAGACTGCAAGCAGCTCCTCCATTCTCCTTTGCTTATTCTCAACAGGCCACATGAAAAGGAAGCACACCTCTGCGCTTCTGAGGCAGCTTCTTTTAGTGGTTGGCCTGATGAAAATAGGTACAGTAAAGGAAAAGTGAGGGACTACTACAATCTAAAAAGGCAGTGTCAGTACACTCTGTATGCTGACTCTTATATAGGGTTTAATAGAGAAATTACCAAACAAGTATGCCAAGAGCGCATCTTGGTGCAATATGTTATCAACATCACACAATTTTAATGAAACTGCAAATTTAACAATAAAAAACTGCTTGTTATGTACTTGGAAAATTCAAATTTGCCAACCTAAATCAAAAACTGTAGCATGATTGTAGATGACGGTAAAAGTACTGTCGTACATAATACATGTTGTATTTCTGTTCATTATCATACCTTCTCCGCAAACATCATTCCAGGCACCCCTGGTGTCACAAGTTGGGAAATTGCAGGAAATATACTTCTGATTTGGACTTCCAATTCTTGCATCATAATCAGAGCATTGCATTCAACTGGATTATTTTCAAACCTTATGAAACTTCTGTCTTTATTTTCTTAGAGCTACTTGCCATCTCACTGACCTCAACATTGTCATGTTCTCGTTTAACACATTTATCAGGCAGTTTTGTGAGTCCAAAAGCACCCTTTGCTGTCTGGTTTCTTGCCTCAGCATGGTAAATCACACTTCGTACATTTTTTGAAACTGCAGCCTTGCTCAGGTCCTGCTTCAGACCAAACAACAAACCTAAATTGATAATATCGTATGGTCCCCGCAGTTCCATGATTTTTTCAGCTCCACTTGACATCACAATGTTTTTTCCTTTGCAAACACGAATCAGTTCCAAAGCATTTGCAATGATATGCCTTCGTAAAGTTTCATCACGGATTGCTGGAGCATAGTTAATTTCAAAGTTTATTCCACGTTCAATAGCCAGTTTTACCTGAGGAAGTTTAATATAAAATCCCATTTTTGAATGCAACTCAAAACTGATTAAATCAGTTTCAACAGTTTGAGCAATTTGTTGGAACAGTTTCTCTGTTGATGGGCGAACACTAACAATGTCATAACTTTGGACAGCCTCCCCAGACAGAAACCTCAATTGAGGTTGTTCATTTACCACAATTGTGATTCTTGTAAGGAGCTTCAACCGTGGGTAAGCTTTCTTCAAACTTTCTAAATCTGGCAGATTACTTAGATCTGGTGGGAATGGTATTTTCGGGGGATTTTTCTTTGTTTTGACTTCTGGTGTAACTGTACGGTTAACTGCAATTGTCTCGTAACCAAGGTTCGCCAGAAAACTGATATACTTCATCAAAATGCGTGCATCATCTTGGAAAGGCAAGCAAAGGTCTCCAAAAGCCGCCATATTTGCTGCATAAGTGAAGCCGTACCAGGCCTTCATCTGTGTAATTTCCCCCCGATTGATCACTTTCTGACCAACGGTTTAATAAAGTTGGAGGCTGATAACGTTACGGAATCGAGCTGAAAAACCTTCAAAATGTAACGCGCTTGGTCGCAACATTGCGTATTTACGCAATTTGCATGATTTGTTTATATTTAACTTAATAAACGCGCCAAAAAGTCACATCGCTTGGTGTTTAAAACACAGCGACAGAGTAAAACTGCCGGGCCTTGGACAGAGTAAAATACTCGTAAAATAGACAGTACGATTGGTTGAGAAATAAAAAGTTCAAAAGGTTCGTGGCCAGTGTGTCCCTCAGCTAGCTAGCGTCCTGGTCGCACCCTTTACGCTCATGACGGCATTTCGGACCTCCGAGCGCTATCCACGGGACTTAGCATGTCCAATACCCGAGAGGGAGGGAACAATCGGCCCCTAGACCATAGATGATCGCCCGTGGTATCGGTCACACCTCCGCCCTTCATCGACCTATGTTAGGAACGGCTGAATACACAAGCCACGTGTTCCAATTTTAGGACATCGATAGTATAAATAATCGTGCGCCTATATATTATACACGTCGCAAATGACCAGCGAGACGATTGTGGGACACATTTACAGAGCTGGGTTAGGTTCATGACAGAACAGGGTATTTAATTCAGTCATGCGCCAAAAGGTACACTGCCAGCCTTCTTAGCTCGACGTCTCATGGAGCATGAAACTCAGAAGTCCTCACTTAAAAAGTTCTGTGGAAAAATTTGCATTCCTATTGCAACCCTAATTTACACTCCTAAAAGAAGTATTTTTGAAATAGGTATTTATGAAGGGCGAAGGTGTGACCGATACCAAGGGGCAGTCATCTGTGGTCTAGGGGCCGACTGTTCCCTCCCTCTCAAAGTATTGAGCTCGCCGTGGAAAGCGCTCGGAAGTCCGAAATGCCGCCATGGGCACCAAAGGGTGCGACGTTCCGCAACTTCCCGCTGGAAGCACTGGCCACAATCCTTTTGTAACGTTTCTCAGTACATTTATGTTTGTTTCTTCTCGCACCCGATAAAAATCTCTATAGTATGGGGGGGGGGGGTATTCCCCTGCCCTGTTTTCACTCCAATCTTGCAAAGATACACAGCTAAATTCAATTACAACAAGATCTTAAAAATGTTGCTTTTAATTTTCTCTTAATTACGAAATATAAACGTGACCAGGTGGTATGATATATTATACAGTTAAATATTTTGTTTAAATTCTAAAGAACTGTTAGTTTCATACTACGTTTCTGGATTGGACAGAGAGAGGTTTGTGGTGAGTTAGATCATATCAGTCTTTCTTTGGTAAAGGGTTAACTACCATACTCTCAATATGTTCAAAGACAGTGTGAGGATCTTGATCGGCATTAATATGCTGTGCAGATTGCTCATAGTAATCAGAAATGTCTTCGATATGTTCCTGGTAACCAAGAAATCGCTCTGTTACCCTCTCTTCTTCATCATCAGGATGCTATACAAGACCAATAGAGAAAATAAAACGCATATCGTTAAATGTCTTTGATAATTTGGAAAGCACGTTATATGTTCACAATACCACTATTCATTATACTAATGCTGGACACTTCCATCCTATAGTATGCTACGTTATGGTAACTGAAGATAACTTGATACATATCTTTTAAAAAAACTTTTAAAACCTTAAATAGTGTAGCCGAACTGTAATCTGCAAAATGTTTCTCATATAAATCGCCAGTTATCTTACAAACCATGTTTGTTTTTTTGCATTCTAGACATCCAATCATTCTTCGTAAATGCTCCCCTGCAGGGTGTCTGACTAACCACTTACCGTCTGTAACCTTCGTTTAATTTCACTTGAACGAGGTGGGTTGTAAAGGAGATGATACCTAAAATACCAATAATAAATCTATGAGTATTTCAACAATATCCACAAAAATTGGTACAAAATTGAAGTTATAATGATCATCTTATGCAAAGGAATTATCCAACTTGGATGCCGACCCAATATTCTGGGTTCTGGGCCTTGGGTTGCAGATCACGGACCTGTGGTCGTGTGTAGCTACATACCTCTAGGAATATTTCCCCTGTTTATATTGACAACCCGTTAACTAATCACATTAGTTGCGCGCATAGGCAAACTTCCACATTCGAATATTTTTTGTTCAGGGCAAGGGTTATTCATATTATTTAGTTTAGCTAAATCCTTAGTCAGAAGCCATGTTTTTAGTGCCCCATAGTACGCATATGACTACAAGAGAACAGCACACCAACCTGTCTCCGGTCTGTGGATCTGTGCTTCGTAGCGTCAAACGTTCCAAGATAGTTTCTTTAGGAACATCCAGTAAAAGAACTCTGTGCATTTGATTAATAAAGGACTCATTAAAAAGGTTAAACAGACATAAAATGTATGTCGAATTATCTGTAGATTTCTGGTTGTCGAATATAACTGGGTGCTATTAGGCAATTAGGAAAACCATGCAGTATACAATCAGTATAATAACTCTAGTATATTAAAGCTTTTTTACATTGATACGAAAATAAAATTATGAAAGTCCGATTCACACGTCTGGCGATTTTAGTGACAATTCTTCATTTTAAAATTAAAAACTGGTATAAAACATCAGCCGTAGTCGCTTATCCAAGAAGGGCATGCAAATGACAAAAAATAAGATAGGAATAACTGCAGTATGACATGAAGTCTTACTAATACTAGCCGAGTAGCCATTCAGCAAGAAGTTATATAACATCACAAAACAATCCTGTAATGATTCATTTGCACAGATAAGGCAATTTGAGGGGAAAATAATTATGTCTACACATGAACAATTAGTTTTTATTTACCTGTTTGGTTCAAAACCATCGCTCGTCAATCGTTCAGCTTGTTGACGTGTTCTAGGAAAAGCGTGCAACACCCAACCACGGGAGACGCAATCAAGTTGACTCAAACGGTTTCTCAAAAGTTGTAATATCAAATCATCAGGGACTAGACAATGGAAATTTCAACAGTGTTTTGAAATACTTTCTTACAAATACACATTACATTACTACATTTCCAGTACATGACGACCGACATCAAATCTGGATTCAATTCTGCGAAAATTCCCAGATTTATAAAACCTAAAATACACCGCATACAACAACTTATATTTCAATGCAGAAGCGGACTAAAGAATTATGTCGAGAACAAGAAGCGGACTAAAGAATGATGTCCAGAAAGAAAAAAAGCTAGTGTTGCAAAAACGGACACAATTCTACAATACTCTTACTGGTCTCCTCAAATCCAACCCACAGAACAACAGACTTTAAAAAGACACTAAGTAACAAATCGGATCGGAGAATCCAAGATAAAAAGCCCTATGGAATTACAAAATGCGTTTTCCATGCTCTGAATGCTATTTTATGATTTGATTAAATACTAACCATCCATGTTTTTCTCTACAAACGTTTTGATCGCTTCACCAGCTTTGGAATCATCAGCCAAGGACTGTTTGATGAGAACTGAGCAATCAACTGCATTAATAGCAACAGAAACGAACGATTTGAGATTTGAAGTTAAGCCATATTATTACCAATTAATTTAGCCAATAATCAGTAAAAAATCTGAGATTAATAGACACTTCCCGAATTTGCTTGGATACACACGAGACAATAGCATGAAGTCGAGGCGGGCAATGATATCTATTGTATTATGGTGAGTTTCATTGCCCGCCTCGATTTCATGCTATT
>JAOTOK010084845.1:0-15569 GCA_025770025.1 Virgularia gustaviana | reverse complement strand
GTATGTCTTGAAGCTTAAGCGAGCAAAAGGCCGGCAAGTAAATAATAAGCAAGCAAGCAAGCAAGCAAGCAAGCAAGCAAGCAAGCAAGCAAGCAAGTAAGCAAGCAAGCAAGCAAGCAAGCAAGCACACGAGTAAACAAGCACACGAGTAAACAAGAAACAAGCAAGTAAAAACGAACGCAAGCACTGAAGCAGAAAATGGCGACCAAATCAAGTTAATTACGTGTATTTATTTATCTGTTAGCTTGAACTTCATTCCGACACATTTATTGGAGGAAAGATTGCTATCGGGGCGACATGGAGCAGCAATGATGAAGAAAGCGACATAGTATCGACAGAGTACTGTGTTGGCACAACTCAAGGTGGATGTCAACTTCGTGAAATGCGTGTAGTACAAAATGGTTCCACAAACGTAACTTGTTTTGATTGTGAGCTTAATCACCAGAATACATATTACATCAGTGTTAGAGTTTGGAATAATGCTGGCCTCTTTAGCCTCGCGACAACGCCTGGTGTTCAAGCAGATATGACGCCCCCAGTCAGTGGTGACAGCACTCTGAGAACGCCCTATATGCCATGCGCCAGTACATGTACGTTAGATGCAACACTAAGTGGTTTCAGAGATGACGAAAGCGGGATCAAAAACTTTGAGTTGACAGTCAAGGCATCCAATGGTTCAGTGCTTCGTCAGGTGGAATCTACAGCAAGTAGTGGTAATTCCATTAAAGTGACTAGTCTACGGTTAGCTCATAGCAAAAGCTACATACTGACAATCCGCGGTATCAATTTTGTTGGTGAAAAGAGCAGAGAGGTGCATTCTTCCCCGGTATTGATTGATAACACTCCACCAGAAAAGGTAAGAACTATAAACTCCGAAATTTAAAGTGACATGGAAAAATATATAATGACATATACACATCTTGTTGAGGCAATGCTTAAGTGTATCGTTACGCACCATGGTCCGAATGCATTACGTTCTGCAGTGCTTACAGAACAACGACAATATTTACATCGTAAGTAAAAAGACACACAGCAGTCACGAGGCACACTTATTTACATGACTAAACATACATACATAAATGACCGTCACATAATAATATATGATATAAGGGTGTGGCGGACTAAAAAACCAGAAATGGCCAGGTGTAGAGCTTAGCTTGTCGTAGTTGGTAATTCAAATTTATCTTGCCTGTATGAAAAGATTGGTATATTAATTACGGTATTATATTAATTAATGGTAGAGAAACGAAATTACTGAAAAGAAATGATGACGAAGGCACATTTCAATGTCAAGTAGGAAAGTCTCATTAGAAATCCATCACTGCCTGACAATAGTTATGATGAAATAAAGACAGGGCCGTCGCGCGAGGGCTTCGTGGCAGGGGGGGGGCGAGGACAAAATTTTCCGACAAAATGGGCGTGGTCACAACAAATTTTCCGACAACATGGGTGTGGTCATTGTACTTTTTTTACATTCTCATACAGTATTTTCATAATATTTTGCTGGTAATTGTTTCAAATAAAAACTGAGGAAACACGAGCATGCTTCAACTATTTGAGTTGTGTTTGAATACATACAATTTCCCAGCCAACCAAAAAGGCCAAATTGTCCGAAAAAATCAGGGATTTTCCGACAAGACGATTTCAGGGGGGGGGGCGTGACACCCCCCTCCCTCGCCCCTCGACGGCCCTGAATAAAGAATAAGAAAAATTCCACGAATCGTCTTTTTGTAAATTCAAGATTTAGATAATAAAATAAGAAGAAACACAAAATGAAACACTTTCTGTTTCTTGTTATAAATTAGTTTGCAAGAATATATTTATTTACTGTATATGTTAGATGAAAGGTATTCCATGCATGCAGTTTGTTCGAGTCGGGTATTTTTCTGAAATCGACGCTTTTGGAAAGATTTAGATTGGTCATTAACTTTTCCAACGACAATATACTATATAGATTACATGGACTGTATTGTTTCTACGTGGGAATATGTGCATAAGATTCTGGTAGCACAATGAAATTGAGAACATTAACGAATTAACTGGGGCTACACAAAATTAATGGCTATCTTAGGTGTGTCACAAAATGGAAAATGGTTCATTTACTTTTTTTTCAGGGTCGTGTTATCTTCAGCTCTGGACGAAACTCTGATATCAGAGGAGAACACATTGGCTGCCATTTGATAAACTCTGCTTTACGCGTGCATTGGACTGGATTTTACGATAAAGAATCTGACATCGCAGCCTTTCGTGTTGGTGTCGGACGAAAGCCCTTGACAGTTGATGTGATCCCCTACCAGTCACCACGAATTGATTCTCAATCTGAGTTTCTCCTTGACGACCGTTATGGACTATCTCCTGGTGATACGATATTTGCTACAGTTGAGGCAACCAATAAGGCAGGGCTAACTACTATAGTATCATCTCTGCCAAGTCGCCTAATATCCGATTCCAATAAACATCTTGTGCATGAACGCGATTTTGAATGTGTAAACACCTAGGTTGTCTTTACCAAAACATTTTGGCTTAGTAAACGTGGTATATGAACTCGATACCGCTAATTAGAAAAGAAGGAGAATGAAGCGCCTATTATAGATACTTTGAGAACGAAAAATCGCCGATATACAAGTATTACAGTAACCTTTGAAAACGTACGCGTTTATGCGTTTTGTTCCGAGCCCACCTGGCTTTTCTATAACTGCAGTCTGCGACTGTATTCACGAATAGTTTGAATTCCGTGTCTGGAGGTAAAATTTGGCTTTATCTCGGAAATGGGAGAGTGTATTAAGGTATAGTGTTCCAGTTCTTATAGAGTTCAACCTTGCAGCAGCAAATGACGTAGCAGCAGTCGCGATGCGCGGTGATATATCACCGAGAAAATTTCAAAAACAGGTGACAGGTATAAATAAGATTTAACCCATTAGGTTCTAGCGTCGCAAATCTGTTACAAATAAACTTTACTGTGTCTGACGCGATTAGACGATTTTACTCGTCAACAGGGAAGCTCCAGAAAAATTCCCTCCTAAAGGGTTAATAGCCTTAATAAATATTGGAGCAAGCTGATTTCATGATCTGGCGTGAAAGATTAAAGAGGATATGTGTTGTATATTATATGGAATGATTATCCCATTTTTGACGTCATTTAAATCACATTACGTAGAAACGGAGAGTGACTTGCAACTATTCCAAATAATTTTAGATCCGAACTATTATCAGAGAAACTACTTTTCTTAACTTCATAACCATTTTTGATAATTTGATATATTAATAATTTTATTAATAACTTTATTTAACAAAACGTTTACATTTCAAGTTCGCAGCGACGTCACACAAATTCCAAGATTGTATTGCAAATTCTCGAGCTTAGATTTCATTCTAAAACCGAAAGGCAATATGCTTGACAGGCGTTCCAATTTAGGCGCCTGCCACCCCCACACGGATCCCGTAAAGGATTTTCGGTTATTGGTCATAACGGGATATGTGTCTGAATGATGTCTTGCGCGAACCAACATCTATTGAAAAGATGGAGGAAGTACTCGAAGTAGTCTCGCCCTATTTCTGTCTTTCCTTGTCTCGACATGAAGTCAGCTATGCCGAAAGACTCGTTAAGGCTTCCTTGAAGACTTCCTTGTGAAACTGGAAGACTTCCTTATAAACACTTTTGTATATACTCATATATAGGCTGGTTTTTCAAACATGGGTTCTTTAAACCTAGCTGGAATTGTAGAAAACTTTGAGAAGTAAAATTCTGGGCGCCCACTTGTTAATTTTAACACACATCTTTTGAATTGGTTGAAATTATATGGTTAAGTAATGGTAGGACGAAACTTCCAATCCCAGCAGAAAAAGAACAGAACAGTGGGTCGATGATGGGTTAGCAGCGTTAAGACCGTAACCCGCTTTTGGATAACTCAGACAAGGCAAAATTTTATATAATCTTTCGTTACCGTCGTCACTACGTTACACACGTGCGAGTTCAATTTTATGGATGTCTGCAACGAGCTTTCTGCGCTAGTTTGACGGACAGGCGTGCCGCCTTTGTGCTCAAAGCATGCATATATAGTGTTATAGAAAAGAAGCAATGCCTGAAGTTTTGTTTTGAATTATCCGATGGCTATTTTGATACTCAGAATTCCGGAATTACTTGCTTTTCGCTTTCATTTCTTTCACCCTATCATCTGTACCCAAAATTGATGCGTTCATTTAGCTTCTATAACAAATAGCCGCTGAATAGAGGCTACTTCTAACGACGTTCCTAGCCAGTAAACGTCCTTCACGGTCGGTGTATGTGCGCTGTGTCGGTCCAAGTAAAAACAGGAAATGGAAAAAGGCCGTGGGTCGATGATGGGTTAGCAGCGTTAAGACCGTAACCCGCTTTTGGATAACTCAGACAAGGCAAAATTTTATATAATCTTTCGTTACCGTCGTCACTACGTTACACACGTGCGAGTTCAATTTTATGGATGTCTGCAACGAGCTTTCTGCGCTAGTTTGACGGACAGGCGTGCCGCCTTTGTGCTCAAAGCATGCATATATAGTGTTATAGAAAAGAAGCAATGCCTGAAGTTTTGTTTTGAATTATCCGATGGCTATTTTGATACTCAGAATTCCGGAATTACTTGCTTTTCGCTTTCATTTCTTTCACCCTATCATCTGTACCCAAAATTGATGCGTTCATTTAGCTTCTATAACAAATAGCCGCTGAATAGAGGCTACTTCTAACGACGTTCCTAGCCAGTAAACGTCCTTCACGGTCGGTGTATGTGCGCTGTGTCGGTCCAAGTAAAAACAGGAAATGGAAAAAGGCCGCCTTTATTAATGACGGTGATATAAACTTGCTTATCTTGTTGAGGAAGTAATATGAACCTTTTCATCGGTTGTTTTATTTGTTTTCTTTCAACAAAATATAAGAATCTGGCCATATTTCTTTGAATATTAGCTACAATTTTACCATGACACATACACTGCATTTGGTACACCAAAAAATGACTGTATTCCACATAACAATGATGTCTCCGGTGGTTGCTGGACATTAGTTCAGTTTTTAGCTACGAAAAAGGATTCCCGCCTGTTAGGCAAAACAAGGATTTCTTTTCAATAGCAATGTTTTATTTTTGATGCTAATAATGACTACAGATTCTTCGCTTCGTTTTAACTTTCGGTTTTTTACAAGCCGCACTTTTAACCTATTATTCTATTATAGTGGTCGATATTGCAAATTTAAATATTTTACTCTCTTACGCCGGACACTTCTACTCAAACGCCGGACGATTTTACTCGTCAATAAGGAAACCTCATGGTTACTATATAGGGTGAAGCAGTACATTTTCGTATTTAACATTAAATGCACTTCGGCAATGGGCAACGTCTGCATCAATAGAGTGGATCGGTGGTATATGCATAATTAAAACTTTGTTGTTAGTAATATTACCATTATTCATTTCTGTCTGGATAACAACCATGTGATATTTATTTATGTCAGGGCTTTTTTCACCTAATATATACTTATTTAAATGGTTCCTAAAACTAAACTAAATCATTAACGACATGCATGTTAGAGTTTCCTTCAATGTTTTCCAACTAATGACACTAATCTGAATAGGGCGCTGATTTTCTCCAATTTCGACTGCCACGAACACACACCACACAAGCACGAAGCAAAGAGAAGGCAATCTTTATTCGTAGCCGGCGCCAACTAATCATAAATCACCATAGATTGGAGAGTGAATCTTCTTTTCACCGAGCTTCACTAGGGAATCGGTTGTGCTGTTTCCCTTCCACATCCCCAAAGGCACTGAAGACGACTGGAATAACGAAACTAGTTATGTGCATCTGTTCCAGTATATTTTTTGAACTATTATAAATGATCACCATATGGAATAATATTATTTTCTTCTGAAACAAAAGGAAATCATATAGCTGAATACCACGCTGCTATAGTTTCGCTTATAAGTGTTCTTGTGCAGCAGACACGCTGCAAGGGTCCTGTGGCGGTGTAAAAACAGGAAGTAGAAAGAAACCGCGCCGCCAGGACTAAGGATGAAGAGGAGCAAAAAAAACAATTACCAGTCTGTAGGCAAAAATGAAATTTACAAATCAGGTTTACCACTAACTCTGATAAATAATTATGATAAGTCAGTTCCATACAACAGAGCCAAAAATGTTCTTATTTTACGAAAAGGACCACCAGTTGCCATGTCTGCCAGTGGTAGAGAAAACACCATCTACAGGGGAGTTTTATTCTCTTATACAACGCCAATGGTACAAGCGACTTTCAATGATCTACTCGAGATAAATACTGTGTCTGTACATCGCATACAATCCATTTCCAGCTGATAATCATGAATAATTACCCATAAAATACTCCCCATAATAGATCAATAAATTCGTCAATTTAACAGTTGTGAATTTGCTCAGGTGGATATAGAAATACCTAGATGTAAATCAGTTAGGTTTTAATTATTATATGAATAAAATGATCATGTCGTATAGGAATTAAAACACGGGCTTTTATAATACGGGCTTCATTACTCTTCCCCAAATCCCCCAAAGATTATATCAGACAAAATAGACAAATGTTCATGCATAGCTAGCCATGTCGTCGTTTTACGCGAAGGGTTCCCGATTTCTATATCGATCAGATATATAATCCAGTCTGACAATTACTATATTTTTTTAATATATGGCATGCAAACATCAAGTTCCACATTTCCAGAATGGTTGATAAAGCGCACTAGATTCATATAATGATCACTGCGCATGCGATGTCCAAACCCGGCCATGTTATATAATGCATTCACAGCCCATGCATTGACCAGGTTCCGAGCGCGGGCGATACTGGGACCAAGTTTAGAGAAATTCAAAATGGCCGCCCCAACTTCAAAGTAAAAGTTGATTTTCCTTTTTAAACTGGCTCCTTCTGTATGATTTGGAAACACAATGCGAAAACAACGTCTGGAGAAGATCGTACGCGTGAGTACTACAAAACTATATGTCTTCAGGAAGTAAAGCACTAATGCGATGGTCTCAGTATGAGAATTTCAGTACTGACACTGACAGTAGCCGTAGGCTGAATTTAGATTTCGATGGTTAAACTATTGTCTTTTTAGGCTAGGTTTTAATCACTCGGTTGTTAGTTTATCGTTAATATCAGTACATACAGATAAATTATTGAGTAACAGTTATAGTTAGTTGAATTTGTTCCTATTTTTGTCAGCCATTTGGTTGACAGTGCCTGATGTGACAAAGATACACACTGTTACTGTATTATGTCATATGAACATTTAAAATTGAAATATTGCAACACTTTCGTCTTATGTTTGAATATGGCGTTAAATTATAATCATATTTACACCTAGTACACTGTGCTTTTACTCATAGAAAGTATCCTACAATAGTCAGCAATATATTTCATAGAATTCGATAGTGTCTGGAAACTGAACAACTTCCCACACCCTAGCTACCACAATCAATTCCACATCCTTTGGATTCCAAGCTCTACTCCCATGATTCTGGATTCTATCCCTTAGGACCCCATATCTCACTCTATGGATTCTCGATCCCTGTCCCTCGTTTAATTGCCCAACTCCCTGGATTATGGTTTCCATTCCCTAAAATGCAGATTCCCCTTTCTGGATACTGGATGGATTCAACTCCACTAAATATCCAAGATCCCACTCCCTAGGTTCTGGGTCTCTTTCCTACTTTTCAAATCCTTCTCTCAGGATTCCAGATCCCACTTTCTGGATAACAGATCCCGCTCCCTGGATTCTACATCCCACTACTGGATTCCAGATCCCACTCCCTGGATTCCAGATCCCACTCCATGGATTTCAGATCCTACTCTCTGGACTTCGGATCCTACTCCCTGGATTCCAGACACCACCTGGACTCCAGATTCAATCTTTTGATTCCAGATCACACTCTCTGGATTCCAGATATCACTCCCTGGATTCCAGGTACCACTCGTGGATTCCAGATACCATTCCCTGGATTTCAGACACACCTCCTGGATTCCAGATTCCAATCCATTGATTCCAGATCCCAGTCTCTGGATTCCAGATATCCCTCTCTGGATTCCAGGTACCACTCCCTAGATTCAAGATCCCACTCTCTTGACTCCAGGTCCCACTCTTTAGATTCCGGACCTCACTCCCAGGATTTCAGAGCCTACACACTTGATTCCAGATCCAACTCTCTTGATTACGGATCCCACTCCCAGGATTCCAGATACTACTCCCAGGATTCCAGATACTATTATCTAGATTCCGGACCCCACTCCCAGGATTTCAGATCCTACACACTGGATTTCAGATACCACTCCCTGGATACCAGGTCCCACTCCCTGGATTCCAGGTCCCACTCCCCAGATTCTCGATCCCACTTTCTGGATTTCCGATCCCATTCTCTGGATATCAGATCCAACTTTGGATTCTTGAATTCTTGGCTGGGAGCAATAAGTTACTGCTGGCCAACACTACGGAAAAAAACATGATTACAACTGTATCAAAATTCAAGTAGACTTATCGCTTCAGTTGATGATAATTGGTAAAAGATATTTGCCTTTCCTTACAAATTATTTGCCCAGGCATGGCCCTGATACTCATACGCCGTAGAAGACTATATACAAATGAACCCCGCAATTGAATGTACATAATAAAAAGAATCGTCATGCAAACTTGGTTTTGTTGATTCCAACCTGACTCTCAGGCTCTCGCCCCTGGCACTTCTGGCCAGCACGAGGTTGAGATATAGCGGTCACGCATTTACCGCTTTTAGTTTAATTAATTTTTTCAATCACTTCATTTAACCTTGGTACTATTTACTAAAATAAGCTGAAGACCATTTCTAAACTCTAATACATATACGCGATGTGTTATTCCTAGTACTATAGGCCGTGAATGTTAATTGAATGACCAACCTAAAGACTATTTTAACATAGATGTCATAATCCATTTAAAATAATGTGGTACAATTAACTTTTAACCAAACTTATATTTGTCGCACAGTTTACTATTGGAATGCTTGATATTGATATGGCATATAGCTATCAGACAAAATATTTAAAATATTTCAATATAGTCCCTCAGGGGAATTTTTTCTCGAGTCCCCCTCTCGAATTCTCAGTAAAGTGAAATTCATGGAATTCCTTTATATCTTAAAAAAATTGTTTTAAAGATGTCCTTCTCCTTGCTCTGTTAAAGGATGTCTTCGCTAACCCATATGACAAGAGAAAACTTATACCATCTTACCGCTTGCACACACTATTAATAGAGTTGGCGGGAAAAGGTCACGTGACCCAGATCTTGGCGTATAGGAATATGGATGGTTTTCGTGTGGGTTTATCTGTTTTTATGAATGCATTACGTAATATGTCGTTTATACTGCACAGAAATATAGTTTAATAAGAACGGCTTTTCTATTGCGAAGCACCATTCACTGAGATGCTGACCTAAAACGTCTGTCGCATGATGGTTGAGCAATTTGGCTTAGTTGGTGGACCCTTCAGTGCATGTTAACCCGCACTTACACCGTATTTCCGACATTCTAACGACCTACTGAGGAATCTAAGTCAACCAACCGCCATATACTTCTAGAAAAACAACGACTTTTTGCAATACCAGAACAAATGAGATCTCATTTGGTCCCCACAACTGCTAATATACCGTATCATATCCTCCTCCGCACTGTAAAATTTGACGTTTTACCTAAAGTGGGGACGAAGTGGAAAATAAAGGCTTGGATATTGGAACGTAGTAAACCTGGCCAAGAGATGCTTGGTACACCTCCCAGAAATTTCCACCGCTAAACGGTACTATTTAGTCTTGCATTTGTTGGTGCTCTTTGATCATTATTTATCTAAGTAAATGTTTCGCGTTCCAGAGTTCAGTCACTTCTAAATATACTGACAGACAAAAAAACTTTATTCTTCTTCACTCATTCTAGTTACAAGGATCAATTCAAGTGGCCTCTTAAGGTTTCCGTTGCTCTTAGAAAGCACGGAAGTTTCTTTATACCCCACTAGCTGTAAGCGGCAACTTTAATTATTGTTGAATGGCATGCACATAGCCCTTGATTGCACCTCCTTGCACGACAATATGACGCGTCGCACCCATTGCCTGGTCTGTATGCAGTGAAGCCACACCACAAGGGGCGGACCTTATTGAACGGTACGCATGTCAAAGTGAGTGCGGTTGGTATGTTTTGACACAAGTCTCTTTGTTCTCTCTTGATGACGCTTAATTGGTTGGAGCTACTCTTAGGAGATGTCTCTTCTGCGTACGTATAATGACCGCACTCCGCAGTGACATACACATAGGCATTGTATACCTGTGCACGCTTAGGTAGTTTGGTAAAGCATAAACAGATCTGGCTATATTAGGACAAAACCTCTATAATTTCAGTGGTTTACGTAAGCTTGTTATGGTCGTCTATGCACCTTTTATGTGTGACGCCACTCTTTCATTAGTACCACTCAAGTGGTGAGACATTACAATATGATGCACCTTTTGTTAGCATAATCTTAAACAAAACGGTAGACGGTACTGATTATGACTAATACGAGATATTACGCCTACGATTGTATTTGGGCTAGTTGGTTAGTGTTGGACTTACTCCTATGTTACTTATATCTGTTATTCGTACTTGTATCTGTTACTTGAGCGCCACGTATGTTACCCACAGTGCTGTAAGTAACTTCGTAAGTAAAAGTAACTAGTTACAGGTAATTGTCATATTTTTGACTAACGATAACGCTAACTCGTTACATTTTTTCAAGAATTAACTTTAACGCTAACGCTAACTAGTTACATAAAATGCCTTAAAAATGAAACCATTACAAGTAACATTTGCCAACTGCCACAACTGGGCAAGTTGTTACTTTCTATTTGGGACTTATAGATCTTTTAATTCTGCTGTCGACCGGTAAAACTTGATGGGAAATGAGCGGAGAGCGCGTGCCATGTATATTTGCTCTTCTGAGAACTCCCGGACCCACTCTGGATCCATATTTTCGCCATGCACTACTGGCGACCACTGGCGACGGCGACCCGTCGGAAATAATCGTCGCCCCACGCGGCCACGAAGCTTAACGCTACGCCACATGCGTATTTAAATTGCTTCTTTGTGGTAAAACATCGATATCTCATTCACTGTGGCTCGCATACCTTAATATTAAATGTCAAAATATAAGTTTTCTAAAGTTTGGTGTTTTCTAAACGTAGTAAAATTATTTTGAGACCTGTAACAGCTCTATGTTTCACGCTGTATCAATTATAGAACAGATATTTTTTTGAGGCACCCGGTATAATTTGAATGTAACTTGTGACTTTGTAAATGGTTACAAAATTGTATTGTAATTTATAACTATAACTAGCTACCTTTTACATGCAAAACTTGTATCGGTATTCGGTAACTTGCTACATTTTAGGCAATGTAACTATAACTGTATCTAATTACAAATATAATGTGCTGTAACAGCACTGGTTTCCCATATGTTACTTGATGTTACTTGTATGTTACTCGTTCGTTAATGCTATGTTACTTGCATGTTACTCGTACGTTACTGATATATACGTAGTTACTTGTCTATTGCTGGCTGGTTGTTCGTACGTACACGTCACTTGCATTTACTTGTATGTTACTTTGTGTACTTATAAGCGAAAGCGAAAGGCTTCTGGCCAGCACGCGGTTCAGATGATCTTAACTGAAAAATCGTGATGCTTTTTAAACGTGCGCTTGCTTTCACTTTCACCCATGCTTTCTCGTGACAGAATTGTGTTCTCCAGCCTTTGTATGTTTTAATTATAGATACCAATACAACAGATTCTTTCTATACACCTCCGAAAATAGACTAAAGACCTAATTAGTTTGCTAGGGTCCAACAAAATGCAGATTCATATCTTTTCTAGCTTGTTCTACCTGCTGTTTCCATCCGGTATATGCTTACTCAGTCGAAATTCCCGTTCATTAGCATCAATTTGCAGGTTAATAATTACTACCTAAGAGGCGATAATTGCCAATTTCGGGAGATGCAGTCTATTGAACGTCTTTTCTAAAACGCAGCACGTCGAAGCAATTTGACACAGATAAAACATAGACGGTGCCTACTAGACGCCGTAGCAAATTAGATGTTGAAATATGGCTGTTTTATACTGTTGTATATAGATAAACAGTTTAAATCCATATGCTGTTCTTAGCTTAGTAAAATAAAGGCCTCATTGCTTTAGGGAAATGTATTTATTGAAATCATGTACAGTCGGTTCTGCGCAACGTGGCCATCCGAGATATGAACACAGCCCAAATTTGATACATTTAATTGTTTAAAATGTATAGAAAGCGTTTGTTTATACATTACCAAATTGTATATCTTATGTAATTTGTTCTGTGCTGAGGCGGATCCAAGTTATTTCTAAATGAGTAGTTTCCACTGTGATTGCACAAAACGCTGTCATAATAATATACAGCTTTTAGGGCCACGCTTCCCTATGCAATTCATCAGTTTCGTGGTCTTGCCAAATTAAAGGCCATATATGGCGCCATCCTAGGACAGAAAAACAGACAGGAAGTGCCACAGCTTCTGCAGTTTGTCTCGATTTGGGTCCGCTTTTCGCAAACCAAAGTAGCCTGGATTTACTGTGTGCTGCAGCGGGTGCGTGCACTTGCTGTGTTAGATACATCCATGTTGTGGTTCGTGATTTTACTTGTAAACTTGATAAAGACCCAGAAACGAAAATGAGATGAAGTATCCAGACATAATTCTTGTTGGCTAAGATACAAACAAGCTGTCAGCCAATAAAAACGTTCGATTATTACCACGTGATTGCTAGATTCCAGTTGTAAATAATCCATGGTAAAATAAAACCTATTCGTATTAGAATCAATTATTTCTTTTTGGGTAAGCATTTAGGTTTATTATCAGATTGAACCGGTGTCAGTTTCTTAACACCATGCACTAGAATAGATCGTTTTGATCGTCTCTTTGTTAAAAATTTTATGACGGTAGACCGTTATGGAAGGTTCGTCGCCATCCATATTCTGTAATCTGTCATACAAGTGCGGAAACAAGTACCTAAACCAGATCTTTCTTAAATGTCCCAAGTAATGTTGTATAATGGTGACATGGAACTCAAATATACAGTATAAGTGCTACAATTTTCGATATCTGTTCCAACCATATGAACATCGTGTAGTCAATTGAGATTCGACTAGCGTAAACTTCTATACCGTTACTGCATGTAGACACAGAATTTTATCAAACTTCAAGGGAGGTATCCATTACTTAAACTAGCAGCATTTTGCTTTCGCCATGCGATTACACAGTTCCCGCCTTTTGGCCGTTATTATGTCGTTACTTTACCACCAGTAACTGCCATCATTTGTCTTCCTGCTATTTGTCAAAGTAATCGTCTTAGCTTTAAAGTGGTGCTTTTTAACTATCTAGCACCTTCCTATGCAAAACGGTCGATGACTTAGCAACCTGCAACAATAAAATAGAAAGTATTCCATCTATGGTGCACGACCCGTATTTTCTTAGACCTCAATGAAAATAAGTAAACAATCTAGCTTACAAATGGATGAAGTCTAAAACGGCAAGTATTTTAGGGTTCACTCTTGGGTACTCCCTCAGCTCAACGAAGCCATGTTCCGGGAGTTTTAATAAAGCTCTTACAAATAACATGGTAGTTTGGTGTTTTTTGTCAAAACGAAAGACTTGTTTTGTCAGATATATTTATGTCCTAATTCCAGCCAACTAATAGGCGAAATTTGGTGACTGTAGAATGACTGAACGGAATAGGTTAGTAAGAGTTATACACCCCAACGGAGTTTGGCCCGTTGGAAGCACTAGAGCGTTCTCCGCCTCTGATCAATGCCATGGAATACCGCAGGCGTGTTAAACAATAAGGGTAGGAGGGAAAGAAGGAACCTCTGCCAGATTTTCTGATCCAAAATGGCGGCATTAGGGGAGGAAGAGAGGAAAATATACTTTGAACAAGAAAACGACAGAAACCTGGCAGAGCCCCCCCCCCACTCTTCATTGGCAAGTCACACACAATCTGGCTTTTTTTGAATTGCAATCAGTGGTTTCCATTTAAAGACTGATATAAATGTTGGAAATAAATATCATCTATTACTAACTGCTGTCGCCACGACCAGTTTTCTGTGAGTTTCTGATATATTCTCTATTTCAGCCCGGCTGTTGACAAAGACAATGTCGGTAGAGTGAAAATGTGTCTTCCAATTTTTCATATCCGCGATATTTTCCTATAGTTTCTATACATCAACAGCCGTTGAACGGGTAACTAAAGCATCCCTAAACACTAAACAGTACAAACATACTGCTGCATAAAAAATCCTGTCATGCATATTCCACAGTTTTTTTGTTAAAATGTTATTGCTGTACAGAGAAAAATTTTTTCTTCTGAATTTGGTGGGTGGCTTGTGGATTTACTATTCTCACGAGAAACGAGAGGCTAAGATCAACATTACTGCTAATTAGCTACATGGACTATTCATGCTTGCCGTGACGAATATCCGTGAGGTGTAGCTACAATAGAACAGTTTTGAACATCTTCAGAAACAATCCATGATATGAAGTGCGTACGGCAATTGAAAATTTGCAATGATGAATTGGCAGTGTTATACGATACTGGTTTTGTGGCATATAGTTGAAAGACAGCTCCGGTTATGTGACCAATATTCGCCACTGAGACTTTTTTAAATTCTAATTTAGGCCTGTGTATCTTGGTTACGTTGACGTCAGTTCACAGTTTTCTCCAGTAACCAAGTGGTGGCATTAGTTCAAGAGATCACTTTTTAAGTGCTTATATTAGAGCCTGAAATTTAGTCCTTTAAAAGGAGTGATTGCATAACTGACGCGCTACAGTATGTAGATAGACGATAAACTAAAAGAATTTATATTTTTGCAGGTCTTTTGATGGTGGATTAAATTTATATGGCATTAATAAATGCATAACATAGGCAAAATAAAAGCCAACCCTTAAACATAAAGAAGCATGTTGGATCTTGTTTAAATAAGACCGTTTCCATGAATAATGAGATAAACAAGAGGTCGACACTTGACATGCATGTTGAGTGGCTGCCAATCCGTGCAGTGTGGAATCACGGTTTTTGCAGAATTTGTGAGTCTTGGTCACCTTAGTTTAGATAACATTATAGAGCTCGAGTAGTAGAACAATTATTAGGCTACTAATTATATTGTTACGTCTCAAAATTAAGTAGATAACAGTCCTGGTGATACAAGAGCTTGACAATTTACCAATTATTAGTTCTATGTGCGATTTTGTGCATCTCGGCTGCAGATAAAATAATAATGGATCGATCATTATTAGCACATTATAATCTTTGCTCTGGGTCTGAAAATTAATCCTATATAGAACTACGTACGACTTAACACCTAGTCCAGCTGCGGCTCCGGTATACTGGCTTTTGTCACAACCGGCGAACTGTAAGTAAACTATAGGGGGACTCTATAACTGCATAGATGCTTGCAGACCGCACATCATGACCTGCTTGAAGCCGGATATTTTTTCTGAACTTTGGCCAGATATAAT